>BLQM01000194.1:0-30308 GCA_012489335.1 Triparma laevis f. inornata
CTAACCCTAACCCTAACCCTAACCCTAACCCTAACCCTAACCCTAACCATAACCATAACCATAACCATAACCATAACCCTAACCCTAACCATAACCCTTCTTCACCATAACCATAACCATAACCATAACCATAACCATAACCATAACCATAACCATAACCATAACGGAAATTTCAATTGTACAAAATCCTAATTAATATTTTTACAGCTTTTGATTCGTCTATTTCTTTCCTCACTTTATTGACATGGCAGTACCCCTCAACGTCGACTGCCTCCTGCTCATTCTCTTCATCAACTTTCGGGCATCGTCTCCGCCCTTTACGGCTTTCAAAATGTCTCTAATCTCCACGATGCGTTCCTCGAGATCGTTGTACGTGTCCAGCTCTGCGAAGCCCGGTCCACTGATCAGCTTTTCATTCTCGGCCCGTACCTTCTCCATGGCAATTTCGCCGTCGGCTTCTCCGAGCTCGTCCAGCAATTCTCTCCACTTTTCATCACTCAAGTCGATCTGGTGCGCCTGCTCCTTTGCGTGACCGGTGCCGTGAACTAAGTCCCTCCAAAGCACCTGCGTCTCCAGCAGAAGCGCTCCAACTTTGGCCGTCAATGTAAACAAACTCTTGTACGCCTCGCACCGATCTGCAATAATAAGTTACGAGAGTTAGACAAACAAATAAAGCCAAACAAATTAACAAACAGTAAAACAAACTCGTCGATCCGCTCCTCGACTCACCTGCAAACTCCTCCCCGTTGGCGTTCTCGCTAATCAGAACGATCTGGTCTATGTGCTTGCCCACTCTCGCAACTACTCTAGTCATGTTCTCAACATCGACCATCAGGCATTTTCCCCCAACGGCCCACGGGTGAGATCGATCCACCCCGAGCATGATCTTGAACATGAACGAGTCCACCTCCATTTCGTCCAAGAACTCTCTAAATACCACCAAATCGTAGTCCTTGTTTGCGGCCGCGTCCAGCAGCGCAATTTTGTCAATATTCTCCTGGCTTAAAGCGCCCTGCGCCATCAAGTTCGTCCAGTTAATGCTGCCGTCCTCGGGAGAAATCTCGAAGCCAAGAATTTCGCTGATTTCGTTCCAGTGAACGTCGGTCATTCGACTGTTCGTAAGGCTAATGATGAGAGGGATGTACATGCTGAAACTGTTGAGCTTGTCCAGAATCTGCTTCGCAACTCCGCTCGGCCCGGCAGCCTCGTTGTCCTCAAAGATGTCCTTCAAACTCGCCATCTTCTCGGCCATCGTCCCATGCGTCTTCCCCACCTCCTTCCCGTCCAGGTTGAAAATTGGAGACCTCGTCCAGCTCGCGTACTCCGATCTGAACGTCAGCGCGATGTTCCACAGAGCCTTGAACGGCTCCATCATGTCCTCGATGGTCAAAATCTGCTTGAATTCCGTGATGACCCATCCCAGCTTGTTCTCCTCCTTGTTGATGGCCGTGACCTTGATCTTGACGATCTCCATCTGGTTGGTGAGCGCGTCGAGCTGCGACGAGCGAAGTGAGGAGCATTAACGAGGTGTGGAGCGAAGCGACGAGTTAGTTTAGAATATTCTTGATGCTCGTCGCTTTGCTCCTCGCTGCGTCTTACCTCCTCCAAGTACTTCTGCGTCATGCCCTTCAAATCAGCCTTGTAATTGAACTCGCCCACTGCGTCCTCAATCTTGCCCATCTGAGCGAGCAGCGACTTTTTACTGTCCCTGCAGTTGCCTTCAAACGACATCCTCTCGGCGTGCACGATGTTCGTGGCGCGCTCGTACTGGTCCTTGAGCTCGTTCAGTTGGCGGAAGGTGGCGTTCACACTGTCTAAAGTGTCGCCGTGCAAGTTGTGGTGCTTGAACAAGAACCCGACCTGCTCCCTCACGACCTGAACCTCTCGCTCGAGCTTGGGCATCTCCTGGTTTTTGACCTGCTGCAGGAAGTTCTCCGCCTCAATGAGCTCGTCCGTGGTGGTGGGTTTCTTGTTGAGCTGCGACGAGCGTAGCGAGTCGCGTGAAGATTGGCGTTAAAGAGTTAGATTACGTAGCGGTGATAATGGCGTCGATATCTAGACTGGAGCTACTAGCGCAGTCGAATAACGAACGGAACCAATGCGCATTCCCAGCTCGTCGCTTCGCTCCTCCCAGTGCCTCACCTTGCTCCAGAGGGCCCTGGCAGCCTTGGCAGTGACGTGGTTGACACTCATGCACTCGGTTACGACGTGTTCTAAAGCCAGCCTGATTTTCCTCTCGGCCAACTTCACAAAAGTGGAGTGCAGCGAGTTGCAAGTGAGCTTGACGAGGCACAGCGGAAGGGTCATTGGCAGTTCTCCCAACTCAAACACTGAACTCTCGTACTTTGCGATGATCTCGTGGACGTCGTCCAAGTGCTCGATGTCCCCCGAAAAGTTGGAGTTATCGTGCATTAAATACCCGTACTGGCTGTACACCTTCAGCGCGTCTTGGCTCCTGTCGATGTTCTCCTCGACGATTTGGATGATTCGGGCCCGCGCCTTGACGATGAACTTGTCGTTCCTGCGACGAGCGTAGTGAGTCGCATGAAGATTGGTGTTTACGAGTTAGAATTGTGTAGCGGTGATAGTGGCGTCGACATCTAGACTGGAGCTACTAGCGCAGCCTATAACGAGCGGAATTACCGCATTCCCAGGCTCGTCGCTTCGCTCCTCACAGTTCCTAACCTGCTCAGAATCTTGACCAGCTTGCTCTTGCCTCCCCTCGCCAACCCGTGGAGCGTCTCGAACTTGTCAAAGCAGTGCACGGCAGTGTCGAAAATGTTGAGCATGCGGCCCACCATCTGCGACGAGCGTAGCGAGTTGCGTGAAAGTTGGCGTTAATTTGTTAGAAATACGTGGCGACAATAGTGATGTCGCTGCTACGTTTGAAACTACTAGCAATCGAATAACGACCGTAATTGTTGCTTTTCCAGCTCGCCGCTTCGCTCCTCGCGGGATCACACCTGCTCCTTGCTGGTGGTGAGCTTCACGGGGGGCTCGTCGAAGAACTGATTGGAGGCGTTGTTCACCGAAAGGTCGACAATAAAGGGCGCGATCGGGCGCTTGTACTCTAACGAAGTGATGCCAGTGCGACTCTCGGCGGCCGTCTCCCTTTCGTACATTTGTTCGGCGGTCTTCTCGCCATCTTCCTCGGAGTCCAGCGCGAACATCTCGAAGAAGGCGAGGAGGTTCGCGATGCTACCGGTGACGATGTGCCTGAGCTGGTTCTGCATGACTACGGTCAGGGCATTCGTGTGCCTCTCCATGAGGTCCTCGTCCACCACGTACTCGCCCACCTCGACGCTGCGACGAGCGTAGCGAGTCGCAAGAAGATTGGTGTTAATGAATTAGAATTGCATGGCAGTGATAGTGGCATCGATATCTAGACTGGAGCTACTAGCGTAATCGAATAACGAACGGAACTAACGCATTCTCGGCTCACCTCTCTTCAAAGACGTTCCTCAAGTTCTGCAGCCAGTTGGTCCTGAACTCGTCCACCACCGAGTGCAGGTGGTTGATCTGGTTCTGCTCGAAAGTGACGACGTTCTCCTGCGGGCTCTGCTGCTGCAAGCTCTCCTTGTAGTTAGTGGGAACGGTCACGAGCCTGCGACGAGCGCAGCGAGTCGCATGGAGATTGATGTTAACGAGTTAGAGTTACGTAACGACGAAAGATGCTTGAGCGTTTAGACTAAAGCTACTAGTTCAGACGAATTGCGACAGTAATTGTCGTGTTCCCAGCTTGTCGCTACGCTCCTCGTGGCGCCTCACCTGAGGTGGGAGAAGTTCGTGAATAGCGCATTCACCAGCGTGATGGGTTTGGTGATGATCTCCCGCTCCTGGTACTTCTGCATGATGTTCTTGAACTTTCCGCGCCACTCCATGCTGCGGAAGGCTGCGACGAGCGAAGCGAGTCGCACGAAGATTGGTTGTTAACGAGTTAGAATTGTACGTTTAGACTAAGGCAACGAGCGAAGCCAAAGTACGTGCGCAAATATCGCGCTCATAGCGAGGAGCGCAGTGACGAGGTCATAGATAACGGATTCTCAAATATCGTGTTCGTAGCTGAAGCGACGAGCTGTGATAAGAAATGTATACTAACTCGTCGCTTCGCTCCTCGCTCAGGCTTCGTCCTCGGCCCGCTTCGCTCGCCGCTCAGCCAAGGTATGTGCGCAAATATCGCGTTCATAGCTCGTCTCTTCGCTCCTCGCGCCTTCGTACCTCCCTTCTGAACCACGCCCCAGCCGTACGGTTCAGTCTTCATGTCCAACGGGACCTGTTAGGGGGTGGGGGAGGTAGGGAGGGGGTGGGTTAGAATTTAGAATATCTTATTGTTATATTTGCTCCTTGCAGCTTCTCTCTCTCTCTCACCTGCTCGATTCCGAGCCGCTCCCTTTCGCCTTCGTTCAGAAGAATGTAGTCCAAGGTGGCCTTCCTGACGCTAGCCAGGTGCAGAACGTCGACCTCAGCCAGGAACTCCTGGATCTTGGTCTCGTCCTTGTCCTTGAACTTCTCCTCGAGCGACTTTCGAAGAGACTCGTCGAAGGGCGTGATCTTGTCTTCCGGGACGGCCCCCTGGTTCAGGTAGAACAAGTAGCGCGTGGCTCCCATTGCCGACAGTGGTTTCTGTTCAACGGGCTGCTGCTGCTGCTGCTGCTGCTGCTGCTGCTGCTGCTGCTGCTGCTGCTGCTGCTGCTGCTGCTGCTGCTCGGAGTTCGAGGTCTTTTCCTCGCCCTCCTCTCTCTCCCCTCCCTTTTCAGCCTGCTTCAACCCCAACACTTTGAGACCGAACACGTCCTCGTTCGCCGCCTCCTCGATCTTCGTCCTCGCCTTCGTCCACACTATCTTCCCCTTGTTCTTGTCCAGGCACAAGCTCGTGCCCTC
This sequence comes from Triparma laevis f. inornata, assembly GCA_012489335.1. Taxonomy (NCBI): domain Eukaryota; class Bolidophyceae; order Parmales; family Triparmaceae; genus Triparma; species Triparma laevis. The sequence continues at coordinate 4,882 of BLQM01000194.1, forward strand.
GATTGAGAAGTAACTTCCTATCTTGTCGCTGGGGCTCGCCATGGGGCCGGAAACCGTAGAGCACTGCAGTCGAGCGTAGGAATCCAGCAGCTTCGGAGCGGTGGAGATGTCAATCTCGGACATCATCTCGTTCACTTTGAGCTGTGGGGCGGAGGGGACGAGGAGGGAGTTAGTATAATAGAATGGTTCATTCGTAAATACTCGTCGCTCCGTTCGTACCTTCTCGAACATGCTCAACGCGCTCCCCCTCCTCATAATCGAGAAATTATCCCCCTCGTCCTGCGCGGTCATTGTAACCGCCGGGTTCTGCGGCTCGTCAATTTCCGGAACTTGAAAACCCTCAACCTCCTGGATCTCATCTTCCTTCTTCCTCGGACTCTGAAACTTAGGAGTCCAAGAATCAAGAGCAGCAGGAGGTATACCCACGTCAGCGTGCAAAGCAGGGTGAGGACCGTCCTTGGGCTGAGAAAACGTCAGCGACCTCTGAAACAGTTTCTGACCCTTCTTATGAACATCCTCTTTCTCCTGCGCTTGCTGTAAATCCTGTTTCAATCCCTTGACGATTTTCTGCACCGGGAAAATTATCCCGTCGTGTTAGCAGTCGTTCGTCAAAAACGTCCTTTCCGCCGTATTAATTTGCTCACCTCCTTAAAATACTCATGCCCACTCTCCTCCTTAACCTTCCTCGTCCTCGGACTAATCCCCTGCAGGGTCCCTTCCCTCCCCACATCCGGCCTCTGCGTGAATTCAAAGGTAATGCAATTATTAACCCCCACCAACGTCCCTATTCCGAAGTCGATTCGAACGTGTTTACCCGTTGAGAGGGCGGCGCCGATTTGGTTGGAGAGGCTGTCGGTTGCGTAGATTAATTTTTCTTCGTTAATGAACCCAGGGGCGCCAGTAGCCTTCCACTTGCTGTCTATGACTTCCTTGATGTTGAATTTGAGGGTTGGATTGGAAGCTGCGCTGTGGGTTGAACTGCTTCTGGTTTGGCTGATTGATTTTTGCTGGACGAGGTTGTGCTTGAGGGCGAATTTCTGGGAGAGCTCGAAGGTGGGGATCTTTATGCCGAGGTTGAAGGTTCGGTGGGAGGCGGTGCCGATGGAGAGGAGGGAGATTTGTTGGGTGGAGCTTGTGGAGGAGGAAGCGGCCATATGCTGTTAGGGTTAGCGGCGAGCGAAGCGAGCCGTGTTAGAACGCCATCCGTATCTTATGTAAGGTCTCGACTGTCACTACTAACAGTATTCTCAGCGAAGCGATAAATCATCATCGTTTCGCTCCTCACTGCAGTGCGGGTCGCACCTTCCTTAACCAAACCGCCACCCTCCCCCACAACTCCGCATAAACGTTTTCATCACAAAAATAATTACTACTATCACTCGCCGCACTCCTCCTAATTGGAGCCGAGGCGCACTTCTTTATTACGTCGGTTATGAGGAGAGGAGGAGAGCTAACAACACTAACAGTGAGAGGATCGGGTAGGGAGGGGGTTGGATGGGGGAGTTTCACTTTTTTAACAGCAACGGACTTCTTCAAAATACTTTCGACGGGACCGGGGGGGATTATTACGGCCTTCTTTAACTTGGCGGCTGTGGGAGGTTTCGATTTGACCATCTTAGAGGATTTTTAAGCACAAATGAAGGATTTCCAGGCCAAAACTGCCAAAAATCATGATCTCTCTCGATCTCGAGATGCTCAAAAACAAATTATAGCCGAAATAGTGCTCCTTCCTTTCCATCAAAGCTGCACGGTAAATACTGCACTGTTTCGGGGCCTATTTCTACCATCCATACCTCTGCTGTAGTTCAATCTATCGTGCGTAGCGCTGGAGTTGCAAGAACCCGGGCATAAAATCTCCCGGGGGGATGCTGAGAGAGTTGTCTTTATTGTTCCTGTTTAAACTCATTCGTGTACCGAAGAGTGTTTGAAGCGGGGACACGAGTCCTTTCTTGTGCAGTGATGGCGTTTATCCCTTAGTTTAGTATCGTAAATGCGTTATTGGCCTAAAATTAGGGTTAGGGTTATTTAAGTCGTTATACTTCGGCCTCCTCTTCTAATACTATGCCTCATATTGTGCGAAAACAACAGCTCGAAACAACGCTAACTCGGCACACTTTTTCTTGCTTTACTTTTTCTTGCAGTCTGATTGAAATCATGTTTATGAACGATGACGACTTGGACGTTGATGATTTGGTAGCTGAGGTGAGAAACTGTAGTGGGAGCACTAGCACGAGCAGAGTGACAATCTAGTGGAGCAAGTACTACGAAACTAATATAATGAACAACGAGAACGCTCTAGTAGTAACAGCAACAGTCTCAGCGTCAACGTCGTTTTCTTCGAATCCTTTCTAACACGGCTTGCTTCGCTTCGCCACTCGCCCCCACCCACCACACAGCTCGACAACCTCGAGGAGAAACCTGTCCAACAAGAATCCACCCTCCCAGAATCCAGTAGAAAGAAGAAGAAGAAGAAGAAAACGGGCGCTCCAGGCATGGCCCCCCCGGGCATGCGGCCCCCCGGCATGAGCCCAGGCGACGAGTCCAAGGAGACCGACTCCTCAATGCTCTCCTCCCGCGACTACGGCGGCGACGTCCTCGGCGCAGCCGAGTCCAAACGAGGCGACGACCACGACGAAGCCTACTCCTCCGGCGGCGGAGTAATCCAGAACTCCGCCGCCTCCCGCGCCCGCGTTCTCCAACAGCAACGCGAAATGGCAATGAAACGCCGTTCCAATCAAATGCAATCCGGAATGATGATGCGTTCAGACGGTCCCCGCGCCTCCAACCTCATGTCGGGTATGGATTCTCAGAACACTCCGGCTATGAGGCAGTTCAGCGCGCCGAAGAAGGCGGTTGATGAAGAGGAGGATAGTGAAGATGAGGAGTGGAGTGATCCTAATTCTGCTAAGGGTAAGAAAACTGTTAAATCTGATTTCATGGAGCAGACCGGAAAGAGGAGAGAAGGGTACGAAAGGCAGGAGGGGGAGTGGGCAAACGAGAAAGGGGGAATCGACCTGAGGGAGGAGGAGGCGGATAGCAAGAGGAGGTTGAGGCAGGAGAGGGAGAGGGAGCAGAGGAGGAGGGAGGACGAGGAGAGGGAGGGCGCGAGGGGAGGAGGAAGGTGAGACGCGCGACCCTACACCGAGCATCAAGAAGCATTCTGAAACTAACTCGACTCGCCGCTAACCTAACAGAGGAGGAGGGGGGAGGAACGGCAACGCGAACAACTTCAGAGGTTACCCTGAAGACGAGCGTTATGAGGCGGACCGTCGCCGCGACTACGAGCGGGGAGGCTACGACGATCGCAGAGGAGGAGGTCGGGGCGACGAGCGAGGAGGCTACGACGATCGCAGGGGAGGCTACGACGATCGCAGGGGGGGGGGGAGGGGCGACGACCGCTACCGCGAGGGGGATAGGTACAGGGGAGGGAGGGACGAGCGGTATCGGGACGACGATAGATACAGGAGGGACGACGACAGGTACAGGAGGGAGGACGATAGGTACAGGAGGGACGATCGGGATCGGGATAGGCGGGGAGGGGAGGGCGGAGGGAGGGGAGAGGAGAGGAGGAGGGAGGGAGGGAGCGCGAGGAACGCCAGGAGGCAGCAGGCGCCCCCTGCGGCGGCGCAGCGAGAAGAGCCGCCGAGGGAGCAGCGGCCTAGCGGAGGGAGGAAAGAGAGGCCCGCGAGCGGAGAGAAGGAGGACATGGAGAAGATGGCGAATCAGGCTAGGACGGAGAGGTGAGACGAGCTGAGAGAGCGGAGAGCAGCGTCGCTTTTTTCGCCACTCATTTCTAACACTGCTCGCTTCGCTCGCAGCTTCAAGGAGAACCCGCCGGCCAGCCACACCGCCCCTGCGAAGAGGCCCAACCCCGACGAGAAGCCCTTCAGCATGGACGAGCTCAACCTGGACAAGAACATAAAGTCGTTCTTGATGAGCCCTGTGCCCAAACGCGCCGGAGTAATTCAGTGCTACATCAAGCGCAACAAGAGCGGCACCCAGAAGCTGTACCCGACCTACAGCATTTTCCTGAAGGAGGGGGACAGGTTCCTGATGACGAGCAAGAGGAGGCCCAACAACAAGACCAGCAACTATTTGATCAGCATGGAGATGAACGACCACAACCGGAATAGTACCAATTATTTAGGCAAGGTCAGGGCCAACTTTGTCGGCACGGAGTTCCAGATCTACGACTCCGGAATCAATTACAAGGACGCCGGAGGCGGGCAGGAGGAGATCCGGCAAGAGCTCGGTTGCGTGCTGTACGCCAGCAACGTGCTGGGCAGCAGAGGCCCCAGGAAGATGCAGGTCTGCATCAACAAGGTCGACGAGAGCAAAGGCATGGTGCAGTGGCAGGTGAGGCACTGCGACGAGGAGCGAAGCGACGAACACTAAGAACATTAAGAACATTGTAAACTAACTCGTCGCTTCGCTCCTCGACTCGTTAATGCTCGTCGCAGCCTCGTCAGAAGGACGCAGAGATGCTCACCCTGTTCAAGAACAAGGATGAGTTCGGAATGAAGAACCTCGTATCGCTGATCAACAAGCCGCCCCGGTGGAACGACCAGGTCGGAGCCTACGTCCTGAACTTCAACGGCCGCGTCACCATGGCCTCAGTGAAGAACTTCCAGCTCGTCGACCAGTTCGACCACGACACCATTATCCTGCAGTTCGGGAGGGTCGCCAAGGACGAGTTCACCTGCGACTTTCAGTGGCCGATCACGCCCTTCCAGGCTTTTGCCATTACGCTGAGTAGTTTTGATAGCAAGATCGCGTGCGATTAGAGTGGGAGGGGGTTTGGGGGGGGGGGATAGTGGGGGAATACTTTAAAAGGGGGGCGGGGTAAGCAATCTGTAACCATAACAGGCTATTTAACAAAACAAAGGGTATGTTTTCTTTTTTTACTTTACTGGTTTTCGTTTTTGCGGCTGACCTTGACGTAGTCGATGTAGTGATAGATCGGCATCACAGTGTCTTCGGTTGGCTCTCCTGGCCACGTTCCTCCAATAGCGGTGTTGAGGATGAGGTGGAAAGGCATTCCCCAGAGGAGGGGGAAAGCATCGTTGCTGGGGTCGACGGTGGCATTGACCACTGTGACGCCGTCGTGGATGAAAGCAATGTAATCCGAGGAGCGCTCGACGGCGTACTCGTGGTAGCTGGTTGACCAGTCTTTGATGTCGTTGCCGTGTGAGACGGACTTGTGATTCTCGTCATAGTCTTTAGTGCAGTTGTCAGCCGGGTAAGAGTTCATCCAGTGGTACGTGCTCCAAGCCGTGCCGTCCCCATTGATCATCTCCAAGATATCAGGCTCGCCCTCGTCAGGATCGCAACTGTCGTCTTCAGGCATCAACCTAGCGAGGAGCGGCGAGCGAAGCGACAAATTAGTATAACGTGCTTCTAGTATCGTCACTCGCGTAAATATCGTACGACCAGCGAGAAGCTGAGCGACAAGACAGTGCCTCACCAATGCGCGGGCCAAATCCCCTGATTAGATCCATCAGCTCCATTATCATCACCAGGAAGTATCGCTCTCACGCACAGCCTAAAAGGCCCATCATCCGTCGACCACTTTACTAAATCCTTCGTCCAAACAGCTCCACTCGTATAATTCCCGTTTTCGTTACGGTCGCTCATCATAACAAGAGCTCCATCCTCAACCCAAACATTATCCTCCAAACTGCGAGCGTGTGTTAGTTTAGTTGCGAGCAGTAGTTGATGGAGCGGCGACATTAACATGAATATGATTCTGTTCTCACCACGTAGCGCTCCTACACGCGCCTACGTTCTCGCCTACAATCTTAGTAAAGCGATCAGAGGAGAAGGTCTCGAAATCCTCTACCCATTCTTGTGTGAAACTGTCGTCAGTGTCGCAGAAGCTTGCGTAGGTTGATGAAGAGGTTAAGGTTAAGAGGGTTGCGGTTGCTGTGATGTAGAGTTTCATCGTCTATAAATATTTTCATGAGGCGAGGGGGAAGGTGAGGGAGGGGGCGGGTGAGAAAGTTATCGAGGCTTGTTTTTGGTGTTAAAACGAGGATTTTTCGGGTCACAAAAAGGAATCCTAATAGTAATCCTAACATGGCCATTCAGTTTTAACCCTCCCCCTAATTTACGTTCATATTGAATTACACAGATAATTGTGGGTGTGATATTTTCGATCTTCTGGAAGGGGGTGGCACTAAAAGCATTGGGAAACGTTTTTACGGTGATTTCACGCATTAAGATTGAGATATAAGTTAATTTTAAGGAAGGGGTGGGCTGGATGATGCCAATATCTCGGCTGTTGAGATGGGAGAGGTGAGAGAGGAGAATATTAACCCATTACACAAGGAGAAGAGGGGCGCAGGTTTAACTAGGGGGGACAGTGTCAAGGCGTTCGGGAAGACTGTGAAAAATGAGGCAGCGATGGGCTGCGGGGGCAGGGATGTGGGCTACTGCTAACGCTAAGAAAGGCGTGAATACTGAGGCGCTGGGGAAGCTCATGGAGGGAGGGGGGGGAGGGCCGATTGGGTTGGAGAGACTTAACATAGGGATCAACTTCGCGCAGAACTTCGGTTTGGTCGTCACACTCAAGTTTTTGCCGGACGACTTCAAGAAGTGGTTCGAGTGGTTTGGGGTGCTCGGCTTTGATTTTAAAGTGTTCGGAGGGATGGGCGAAGAGGTGTCAATTGCATTGGGCCTTTTGGTACCGGCGCGGTTGATTTATGAGTTCGATGCAAGGCTTTATAGGGAGAGGAAGAACTTTCGGTTTTATTATATGTTCAATGATGGGGAAGGAACTTGCCCTCCATTGTTATATTTATATGCGGTAGCTTCATTCCTTTTTACTGCTGTAGCGCTGGCTTGCGTTTGTGGGGGTTGGATTGACAACGACTTGGCGAATGCCTTCATCCTCGTTCTCTCTGGCCTGCGATTTGTTAGCTTTCTCCGCCATCTATGCCTCCGCAGGGAGTATACGGTTGCCGACTCGGCTAACGAGGACTTTGTGAAGAAACGGCAGGAGAATGAGATGTTCTTTTTCCTCTTCTTCTACACTGTCGCCTACTTGTCTGGAGTCTCGGCGTGCACCAAGTTGATTATTGCAGAAACGATCACGAAAAAAGCATTCGGCAGGTTCTCAATACCTTTCTATGTCCTCGTGCCGCTCTGGAGGCTAAGGGGCGGTGCGGCCTCTGCCACAACTGCCGTCAAGAAGGCAACCGAAGGTCAGTCCTACAAAGACAGCCTCGGCGTTTTCAGGAAGTAGGTCGTCGAAAGTAAGATGAACGAAGTCACCCCTTTTAAAAAATAAGGGGAATACTACAGTCCGCAGTTGGAACAGAGACTATCGAGAGACTCGCCCGGGTACAAGGCGTCTGTCGTTGCGACGCTCATTGCGCCGTACGAGGAGGAGTTCTGGTTCTGGAAGATCGTTTTGATGTTCGGGAAGGCCTTGCTGGCCATCATAGTTTTAGTGCAGGCGCCTTCATGGTTTGCCGTCGGGGTTTCAGGTGCTGGTTGGTTGTCGAACGCGATTTGCAGGCCGTATTGGGATCGTGTCGAAGACGGCATCGATATCTTGGCGAGGCTGACTACGTTGGTTACGTACTTAGGTGAGCAGCGTGGCGAGCGCGTGTAGCAAAGAGGCGGGCAATTCTAACTCGTCTTTTTGTGCAGGGCTGCGCTAATCGAAAAAAACATGTTGAAAGGAGACGAGCTTTGGCTCGCTGTCACGCTAAATTCTGTCAGGTGTGACGCTCCTTACTCTTCTGTACGTGGTTGAACCGGTTCAACTCGCACGAGGTGCCGTGAAGGCGTGGAAGGCGGGGTAGAGAGGAGCCGCCGCGCGTGTAAGCTTCGAATCAATGACCATAGCGCAAGCGGGGGCAATGACGAAGGAGGAATTTGAACAGTTTTCAGAAGCTGTAAGGGTGAAACTTGTAACAACTTTCAGTTTTTCAGCATTCGTGAAAATATGTTGATGATTATAAAAGATGGTGAAGATGTTCTCCGCATTATTAAAATCCGATAGTGCAGAGGTGTCAGAAGAGGAATATAAAAGCTCAAGATGAATTAGTTGGAGCAAAAGGCTTAGTGGTGTTCAAGTTTCAAAAATTCAGCAATGCAAGTTTGAATGCGGCGGTGGAGGCGTGGTGCGAGTATAGTGGAAAGGCGGAGGCCAAGTTCGGGCACATCAACGACTGGGATACGTCGGAGGTGACGAGCATGGAGGAGTTATTTAGTGCTGATACTAGTGAATATGGTGAAGGTCCTCAAGAAGCAGCAAAACAGTTTAATGACGACATCTCAAGGTGGAACGTAGATCGGGTGGAGAATATGGAATATATGTTCTTTAAAGACGGGTCGTTCAACTAAGACCTATCAGGCTGGAACGTAGAGAAGTGTAAGAGCATGAAGCCGATGTTCTATGGAGCCAAGAAGTTCAACAAAGACATCTCAGAATGGAATGTAGAGAGTGTGAGAAAATGAGTCATAAGTTCTATGGAGCCCAGAAGTTCAACAAAGACTAGGTCAAAACTGGGATTTAAGTGGGAAGTATACAAACTTCATGTTCGATTAAAAATAACAAAAGCAATAAAACAATTAAAATTTCCAAAAGCAAAAGCCCAAACCTCCCTACGTCTTATGAATAACAAACGCCTTCCCCGTCGCCTGCTGCGTCTTCCTCAAACTCCCCATCGTGCCCTTATCCTCATTAATCCTCTTCTCCCTCGCTTCATTCTCAATCCTAATCTTCTTCAACCTCTTCTCCTGATTCTTCTTCCCACTTCCATACCCGTGAAACTGGTAGCACAACTGACGGAACGCTTCTTTACGCGTTAAAAGCCTTCCGAAATCATCACGGTATTCGAGGTTAATTTCTTTCTTCGAGTATAGCACGTCTTTCTTCGTAGCTTTCTTCTTATCGATTCTAACAACGCTATCCAAATTAGTCTTCGAGTAGTCATCGTAGGTTTTCTCGTCTTTGGCGCGGCCGCGGAGTTCTTCTTTTCCGGCTCTTTTGTTGGTTAGGTCTCCTGTGCTTTTTAGCATGCTTAGAATAGAGGACATGCCTCGACCGGCCCCCCCCCCGGCGATTCCGAGCATTTCTCCTGCGACATCTATTTCTTCTTCGAGCTCTCCTTCTTCTTCTCCCGAGTCGTCGGAGGCGGCTTCGTCCATGGCAGCGAGTTTTGCCATCATGTCTTCTTCGCTTTGGATGCCTTTGGCCATTTCCTCCATTTCCTCCATGCTCATGACGTCGTCCTTGACCTTCTTTTCTTCAACCTTTTCCTTCTCCTTCTGCTCCTCGATTTTCGTCCCCAGCTTCCTCGTGAACTCAGCTGTGGTTCCAAAGTCGAACGTCATACCATCAGTCTTACTAGCGTCCCCCTTCAAACTCGTCCCCGTAGCCGAAACCGCATTCTCCGATTCCTTAACAAGCTTCGCGACGTCAGTTTTTCCCGCCTTTTTCGCGCGCATGGCCTTGAGCTTTTTCATCCTCTCCGCCTTTGCGAGGGCAGCCTTCAAACCTGCGTCCTCCACTTCGGCGACTTCCTCCTCGACGTCGTTCATCTCCACGTCTTCAGACTCCTTCTTATTGCCGACGACGACGTTCGCTGCTGAACGCTCGTTGCCTTTCGCCATGGTCTCGTGGAATTTCTCTAGACGTTCTTTCTCCATTTTCGCCTTCTTGGCCGCTTTCTCCGCTCGGACCTCCTCTGCTGATTTTCTCTTTTCCGCGACTTCCTGAATTTCCGTAGTGCTCGATTCTAGGAGGGAGCTGAGGACCGATTTCTTCGCTTTCTTCTTGAACTTGTCGAAGTTCACGGTGTTGAGTCCTGAGTCTTCTTCGTCCTCGGCTTCGTTGGCGGCGACCTTTCTTTTCTTGCTTTCTTTTTTGTTTTTCTTCTCCTTCTTCTTTTTCTGGGGCGAGCGTAGCGAGCCGAGGAGCGAAGCGACGAGTTAGTTCGCTCCTCGCCCTCTCATAATTCTCCTATTCCATCTCCCCCCTTCCCTCCTCCCCCAAATCTCACCTTAAAACCCTTAAGCTTCCCGGCCTCCTCCTCCGTCATGAAATCGCTCGCCACCCCATAATCCTGCTGCAAGCTCAACGGCAAGCCTCCATTCTGCTGTTTGTCAAAGTCCGATACCTTATTCTCGTTCTCAACCGCTGATTGAATATTACCTGTTAACGTGAAACCATGTCCCTTTGATTCATCTCCTTCTTCATCGTACTTCTTCAAAACGTTACTCCTTCCATTAGACGGAGCTTCACGACCACCAAGCTCTTCAAATTCGTCATCATCAAACCCATCATACCCTCCAGAATACTTCATAGCGTCAAGCTTACTCTTTTTTCTCTTCGCTTTAGTAATTCTCTCTTGCTCAGCAAGGTTGACGTTTTCGAGTTTTGATTCTTCAGAGTTTAAGCCGGAGTACATTCCGTTTTCGCCGGTTGAGAGGATTGAGGTGTCGCCGAGAGTTAGGATGACGTCTGAGCCGGATTCGAAGGAGGACATGTTGTGGGTTACGTTTAGGCCGGAGAGGTCGGAGGTGGAGTAGGTGGTGGTTTCGGAGGGTAATGGTTTGTCTTCTTTGGGTGCTTCCTTCTGTGAATGAGGATCGGCGTTTACGAGTTAGAATTACGTAGCGGTCTCTCTCCGTGTCGGTTGTTTACACTGACAGCGTCTTCGTGCAGCTTTACATTTCTAGGCGCAATTGACGTATTCCAAGCTCGTAGCTGAGCGACGAGACAGTTTCTCACCTTGGTCTTCGCGTTCTTGCGTGACTGCTTGACCCAGTCAGCTGCGCTTCCAGAGGCGCCTGTAGGTGGGCGAACGAGCGACGAGCGAACGAACGTGCGTTAGAATGAACGATTTTACATGCGTCGTCAACTCCCTCTCACCTTCCCCCAAACTCTTCGCCTTCCTCCTATTGGCCTCCCCCCTCTCCTCCCTCATCTTCTTACTCCTCTCCAACCTCTCCTTAACCTTATCCTCACTCCCCTTCCCCGTATCCACGAACTGAACCTCCTTCTTCAAGGAGGAGTTTAAGGGTTTTAACCCGAGTTTGATGCGGAGAGCGTTGGTTTCGTCGATTGACATTGAGACTTCATTGGAATCGGACATTGCGGGTGGGTGTTTGAGATGGAAGGGCTGTTGTGATTTAATGGGAAGGTTGGTGGGAGCGTAGGTGAAGCAGGTGAAGGGTTGGAGTAGGATTGCCGATCGGTGGGGACGGACGATTATTTGGCGAAGCTACTTTAGATCGATAAGGGCAGCGATCAGGAAAATTGAAACTTGTTCTTTAAAGCTATCGTTAGATGATATTGATTGCTGAGCTTAGAAAAGTCTGTAGTAACGTAGAAATTTGACAGTGGATTGACTAAAATCCTCGGACATAGATATGGGCATGCATGTTTTCCTGCAATACGATCCTGATAATATGACCGGCGATCAGTTCGGATCCGGGTCCCGGACACAAACCCTACCAAATTCCTTCTCAGGCCATAGCCTCACTGCCCCGCTTGCTCACGTAGAAAGGTCAAATGGGTCAGGCCCAGGCCCCGCAACTGCTGGGGGTTTTACGCTAGCTGATCAGTCCGACTCCTCCTCCGACGAATCTGACGAATTCCTCCCTCAAATCCCCCCAACCCGTAAAATAATTCGCCCCCTCGAAGACTCCAACCGCGTCCTTACTCTCTCCAAATCCGGATTTAAAGATCCAACCCGTCCCATCCCCAAAACTGACCCTCGTCCTCTCTGGTTAATCCAACAAGAAACCCGTTCCAAAGCTAAATCCCTAACAGCTCGTCGTAAATGCAGTCCCGAGAAGATGAAAAATGCTAGTTTAAATGGTTTATTGATAGGTGGTATTCGAGCTAAACCCGTTGACATGAAAGGTGTGAATTTATAATATTAATTATCTAACCTAAAACGATTGCATTCTAACAAAAAAATAACAGCACTAGCACACACTCATGCAACACCTCGAACTCCCCGTGGTACTAAAATAGAAGTATCCCCAAATCATCTTTTAATAGCATCAAGTATTATAAAAACTGCGGATCAAGGTACCTACGACGGTGCTATATCAATAAATGAGATGCAGATCTTCCTGAAAGGTACAGTATACGAAGGTTTTATGATATGGTTAACTGGTTTAGATACGGGGGATGCTAAGAGGTTTAAGGAGTTAGATGGGGATGGGAGTTGTACGATTGAGATAGATGAGTTAGGGGTTGCGGTTGCGGAGTTTTATTTGGGGGAGGAGTTATCGTCAATTTTGAGTTTTGCTCAGAAAACTGAAGAAGAGAGGATTGACAAAGATAAGGAGAGGTGAGCATTTTGCTATAACCTTTTTCGATTTTTGAGAGAATCTAATTTGTGACATTATAGGAGAAAGAGTCAAATTTTAATCGAGAAGAAAAATGTTAGACTTGAAATCGAGAAGAAACGAAGAGAAGTTAAAACGAAACATCTCGCAAACCAATCCCTCCACACGGCCGAGGGTATGGAGAAGCTGCACAGCATCCAGCACAAACTAAAAGCAGCATGTTATTCATCTTTCTCATTTGGTATGGATTTATCATACATGTTCTCAAAATTCGATAAAGACGGTAACGGTACATTAGATTATGAAGAGTTAAGAATGTTAGTACGTAAAGTTTTAAAAGTACCACCGACTGATGTTAGTGATTTAGAGCTTGAGGCTTTATTTAATTTCTTAGATTTTGATAATGGTGGAACGATTGAACAGGTTGAACTTTCTGATTTCCTTGAAAAAAAAGACGACGAAAGTATGGCTCTCCCCAGTCACATGCAGTACATTGGACCAAAGAGAACAGCGACTGAAGAGCTTTGCTCTTTAATAAATTTTAAAACGAAAGAGGAGCTTAACAAAGAAAAAAAAATACCAAAACCGCCCCCGGGAGAGGTGCCGTGGAATAGGAAGACGAAGTGCGAGGGGAATGTTAAGCCGATGGCGGGGATTGGGTTGCAGGTTTATGTTCCGAGGGGGGAACGGTAATGAAATTTGGGGTTTTTATTAAAAAATTTGGGGGGTTTAGTTTTGGAGGGAGCGGAGGTGGGCGACTACCGTGTTGCTGTTGAGGTCGTCGTCGATGGAGGGGACTAGCATGAGGCATTTCCAGAAGGCGTAATCACCAAGTGTTTGAAGCGAGTCCGGGATCGTCGTCGATGTTAGTTCTGAGCAACCGCTGAAGGCCTCTTCGCCTAATTTTTGAAGGTTTGTGTGGAGGAGATCGACATTATCAAGACTGTTGCAACCAGAGAAGGCGAGTTCGCCAATTGGTGTTAACGTCCTCGGGAAAGATACGGTGGTCAAACAACTGCAGTAAAAGAAGGCACTTTCACCGATCCACTTAACGCCCTCGGGAATATCAACAACGACAATATTAATGGCGTTCTAGCCGGTGTTCCAGCAGGCGTTCCAGCGGGCGTTCTCTCCGATCTGGACAATATTCAGAAGAAAGATTAAGTTTGAAATCGATCGTGCTGATAAAGTTGTTGGGAGGCGGAGTGGGGAGAGCGATTTGGAGCTGCGCAATCCTCGCGCCCAACGCCGCGATCTCTCTCGCCTGTACCGCGTTCTCGGTAGTCAGCGCCACGACCTCGGTAGTCAACGCCGCGTTCTCTGCGGTTTGCTCGGCGAGCATTTTTTCGGGCGCGGCGAATCTCTGTTGAGTTCGGAGGTGGAGGATGACCTCGGAACTGGCATCGTGATTGTTATCTTCACTAACACCGATGCTGGAGGAAACTAGCTTGAAGCATCCTTCGAAGATGTGGAGGTCAAACGTTTGAAGCGAGTCCGGGATCGTCATCGATTTTAGTTCTGAGCAACGTGCGAAGGCCCATCCACCTAATTCTTGAAGATTTGTGTGGAGGAGATCGACATTGTCTAGGCTGGGGCAACCATAGAAGGATTGAACTCCAATAGATGTTAACGTCGTCGGGAAAGATTCGGTAGTCAAACTACTACAGTATTCTAAGGCCTGCCTACCGATGTTCAGAACGCCCTCGGAAATAGCTACAACAACGAGATTGACGGCGTGGTTGCAGGCGTAGTCTCCGACCTTAGTAACATTTAGAAGGAAGATCGCCCGCGATACGAGCGCACGCCTCTCCTTTCGAGCTTCAGCATCCCAATAGCTTATATCCCTCCCATTGAGAAACGCTAAAACGCCGCTCTCAAACTCCCGATCAATCTTCTCCTCTGCAATTCTCTGCCACAGCTTGCTCACTAGCTGGAACGTGTGCAACAGCTCTGCCACATCAACGTACCCCCTCAGCAACTTCCTGACGTCGTCCGTAGCCATGAAATCATCCTTCGTAGTCGGAGCGGCGGGAGCCGCGGGAGCCACAACTGGCTCTTGGCCTTGGCCTTGATACTGACTCTCCCCGTCCTCTCCACCCCTCTCCTATCCGATTTCTGCGCTTTCAACCTACTGGAAGACCTCGTGGCTACGCGTTTGTGGGACATGTGTACGGGGATGGCTCGAATTCGATCGATTACTTCCTCAGATTTCCTCACTCAAATTTCAATTCCGTCGATTTTACCGTCCCACACGCAACCCTGAAGTCTGTTACCCTTTCTACGTACTCTCCTACCCCACCAGTCTCTCCCAAATCCCCTCAAAACACATCAAACGACCCCAAAATGAAATCCAGCCAATCCCCGTCCAAACCCACAGCCACCGCCAAACCCGCACCGTACTGTGCCTTTCCTAACTGCAAGGTCCCGCCCACGAAGTTCTGCTCCCGTTGCAAGGAGACTCAGTACTGCTCCAAGGAGCACCAGACGGAGCACTGGAGGTGGCGCAAGTAGATCTGCGTCCCTCCTGATAAGAAACCTCCTCCGTCAGGTTCATCCGTGCCCGGCAGAGCTCGATTGGCGAGCACGGGCTCTGGCCGACGTCGTCGAAGAATCTGAGCGAGCTCGCGAGCGGAGAGGGCTTTAACGAGTACTTTCAGAAGTTTTTCTTAGGGAATGAGGCAACGTACTCGAGGTGGAAGGAAGTTTTTGACGTTTTGGAGATTGGAAATGCCAGAGACGTAGGCCCCGATCTACCGCTTGAGCGACAGGTGCTGATGATTACTAGGTTAGAGGATCTAGTGTAGCTCAGGGCGTTAGTGAAGCTCAGGGCGTTGGCGAAGCTTTGCAGTCCGGAGTTCTTTGACTATCGGTCGCTTTTGGTGGTGGCGTGGAGGAGGATTTTGGAGGTTTTGGTTTTGGCGATGCCGCCCGTGGAGAAAAAAGTACAAGGAAAGAAGAAGCAGAAGAAGAAGAAGAAGGCCTATCCGAGGAAGGTGGAGATTTTTTATGCTTGTTATGCTTTGGGGATAGCGTGTGGTAACGTTAGGGATTATGAGGATGCGAGGCGATACCGTGAGCGAGCGAAGGAGGGGTACGAGGAGCAGCTAGGGCGAGATAATGAGAAGGCGCTCGCGACGACGAGGAGTTTGATTGCAGCTACTGGAATGAGTAAAGTTGAGAGAATTGAGAAGTTAAGAGATTTGGTGAAGAGGATTGAGAGGGCGTTGGGAGAGGAGAATGATGTTTTGGAGACGCTCAACTCACTTGGTAATGCGCTGCAGATGAATGAACAGTTTGAGGAGGCGACGGAAGTTTGGGAGAGGTGTTTGGCGGAGAGAACGAAGATGTTGGGAGAAGATCACAAGAATACGTTGATGATGATGAATAATTTGGGAATAGTTTATGAAAAGTTGAAGAATTACGAGAAGGCGATGGAGTATTACGAGAGAGCTTTGGAGGGGAACGAGAGGTTAATTGGGAAGACTCATCCTGATACGATCAGCACTGCAGTGAACTTTGCGGTTTTCTGCGTTACAGCGTTGCATGATTTTGAGAAAGCTGAACCGTACTTCGAGAGGGCGCTTGAGGGACGTTAGGCGCAGCTTGGGAAGTATCACGAAGACACTAAAAAAAGCGCAAAGGGCCTTGCGATGTTCTTACAATCTATTGGAAACACCGAAAGGTTGGAACGCCTAACAAGGGAGTACCAATGGATAACAGAATATTTAAACTCTATTTAAAATGATGAAAATGTTGTGTCGTTTTTATTTAACTAGCCCATATATGTCTGCTGCTCGAACAGTGAAAGCGTGATGTGGGAAAGGAACGCGGGAACGCTCTTGCAGGACGTCAGATACTGCATGGCTGCCGGATCTGAGTCCTTGATGGTTTTTGCGAATTCGCTCGTCAGCAGGTCCAGTCCGTTGCCTGCGTCGTTTTGCTTGAAGTTCAGGCAGTCCTGCGACGAGCGTAGCGAGTCACATGAAGATTAGTGTTGATGAGTTAGAACTACGACGCTGTGATAGTGGCCTCGATATCTAGACAGGAGCTACTAGCGCAATCGAATAACGAACGGAATTAACGCATTCTCAACTCGTCGCTTCGCTCCTCGCAGTCCCTCACCTCTTCCTTTTCGGCGTACATGCTGCGGACCTTGACCGTCGGCTTGACCTGGTTCCCTAGATCGATCTTGAACCCCGTGAGCTGGTAGACGCACTCCCTGTAGAGCGCCGTCTGTTTCGAGAACGCCTCCCGCAGCCGGTTGTACTTCTTTTCGAGGTCCACGGCCGAAGCGGAGGGTTTTTTTGAAGAAGGCGTTTGGCTTTTGGAGACGTTGAGGGACGTGGAAGTGGAGGAAATCGAGGAGTTGGAGTTGTTTGTTGTTGATTTGAGTGTTGCCAGCTGCGAGAGCACGAGGAGCGAAGCGACGAGCTAGTTTAGAACGTTCTTATAATATCGAGTTCACACCACTTCTCTCTTACCTCCGCCTGCAGCTCCTCCTTCTCCTGGTTAAGGAGCTCCATCGCGGTGTTGTGTTTTTTAGTCAGCGCCTCGTGCAGCGGATTCTTCTTCAGGTGTAGCAACCGGGTGGTGTCCGAATTGTAGCTGCCCTTTCCAGCCAGGGTCTGCGCGAGCGTAGCGAGCGGGTGTTAAAATCTTTCGTTAGAATGAAGCTGCATATTCTTGCTTGTTCTTACCTCCGCCTCGTTCGCTCTCTGTTCTGCCTTGGTGGCCCTGTCCTTCTGTTTCATCAGTTCTTCCTTGAGCTTGTAGAACTTTTCCTTGGCAGCGTTGAACTTGGCCTGAGCGAAGCACGAGGAGCGAAGCGACGAGTTAGTATAGTATAGATGTATTTAGAATGTTAAGTTCTTAATGTTCGTCGCTTCGCCGCTACTCGCTTGCGCTCACCTTCGCCTCCTCGCTCTCCTTACTCGTCTCTTCAAGCTGCCCCTCAAGCCTCCCCACCGATATTCTCAGAGCCTTAACCGTAGGCCCGTCGCTCTCCCCCCTCGCACCCGTCTTTTCCGCCTTCTCGTAGCTCGCCATCAAGTCGATGTAGCTCTTGTTCTCCCCCTCCAGGCGCCTGTTCTCCGACGAGAGCGACGCGATGGTTTTGTGAAGCAAGTCCAAGTTCCCTCCCGTTTGTGTGTTCGAGTCGTTCAGGGAGGTAACCTTAGACTGTCAACAAGTTAGTATTAAATTATTACACCTCGTCGCTTCGCTTCTCTCAGCTCCGCTCGCTCTCACCTCCAAATCCGAAATCTTGCGCTTGCACTCCTCGTTCTCGTTCTTAACCTGTCCGATCTTCATCTCCGTATCCAAGATCTGCCTCTTCTGTTCGTCCATCGCCCTCACAATCGCCGAAACTTCCGGTGGCATCGAGTCGTCAGTTGCTGCTGTCGAAGTAGGATTAATGTGTTTTGAGTCGCCCATGGAGGTGACGATGTCTCGGCGCCAGGAGACCCAGAGCTTCGCGGTTTCCTCCAGCGCTGATTTTTCGGAGAAGTCAGGCGGGGCGGGGGTGTCGTCTGTACGCCTCCGTTTCCTTTGCTGTTCCTCTGCGTCAATAGCTCGGGTTGATAGGCTAGAGGGGAGAGTGAACGAGGAGCGAATGCGACGACGTTAGTTTATTAAGTAGTATATATAATTATAATATTTATTAATTTTTGCAATCTCGTACCTCGTCTTCTCGCGCTCCAACTGGCGGTTCTGCCTCGTGAGCGTGCTGATCTGCTTGCGGAGCTTGGACAGCTTCAAATCCGGCGTAGCCGATGTCGTGGAGGGGGGGGGAGAAGCGACCGGAGACGCGATTGGGCTAGTCCTGCTATCTTTAACGGCCTGCTGCAGGGTGGCGTTGTGATCTTTGAGGGATTCGTTGGCCTCCATGAGTGCTTCGTAGCGGCCGCGCCAGACGGATTGCGCCATGGAGTCGCTCGTTTGGGCGGACTCGTCGGCCTCCTCCGAGAGGGTCAGGAGCTGCGACTTGAGGTCCTCGTTCTCGGCGAGGGCGTCGGCGCGTTCTGGGGGGGTGAGGGGTGTGTGTGTGTCAGAAGTGTGGGTCGCGTATGTTTGCTTTGACAACGATCGATAGGCTCACCGTTCATGAGCGTGTTTATTATCTGCGAGACCTTGTTCACGGCCTCCTCCTTCTCGCGCTTCAGGGCCTGTAGCTCTCGATCCAGAGACACTCTCTCAACTTCAGAGGATCGGAGGCGGTCTTCGAGGGAAGACATAGGGGTAGAGGGTGGGTAGGGGGGGCGGGGGGGTGGCAGGGCGTTGGGAAGGGGTAGGTGGGGGGTGAAAATTGAAGTGTAGGAGGGAGCAAAAACGGGGAGGGTTTTGGCTTGGGTTTAATGAAGCGTGGACGAGGGGAGTGAGGAGGGGGTGTGTGGATCGGAATGCGATAGCTTCTGCGGGTCGTTGAATACTGGGAGGTATGGGGGTGAGCGAGGGCAATGAATCGATGAAATAATAATTCGAGGGATGGAAATCTGAGAAAAGTTAGCAGTCAATTTCTCGAAACCTACGATCACGATGTACTAGTCTATATCCTCAGAGTCTAAGATAGACCATGAGACTCTGGAAACGAGCGGGAAGCGTGGGGAGGACGAGGAGAAGGACGATGGCGAAGACATTATCGAAGCCTCGTCGACGCTGAACTTGACGATTTTGACCCATCCTCCCACTGCCCCTGCGGTGACCGATCAACTCATACACACGCCTGGGTTTAAGAGACACTTCGTGAGTTCTTTCACGTGCAGACTTTGATGTCTTTGAGGTGCGCGACGAAGGGGTGGAACGCTGCGGCGGATGCGTTGATCGATGAGAGAGTTGAGAGCGGCGCGATGATTGTTTACAATGGGAAGAATATAAGTAATAGATCACTCGCGTTGCGAGTGATCTTCCTTCTAAATATTACGAAGGTCAGAGATTATGCCTGCTACTACGCCGCCAATCTCGCCGTTGTTGTTAATATCCCGGAAGGAGTTGAAAGCATCGGTAAAGAGGCGATGACGATCCCGGACTCGGTACAAACGATTGGTGACAAGGTCTTCCGCCTCTGCTCCAAGCTAGTCCCATAAAAAATGTATGGCGACGAAGACGCGATCGTCGCCCACCTCCGCAAATTGCAATTGAGCACAGACGTTCATACTGGCTGTAATTTAATGTAAATTTTGTATGTTTATTATTTTTAAGGAACCGGTCACGATTTTCATTATTTTACTCTCTGCTGCTGTGCTTGCTTATAGCGAAAACGCGGCCTTACGCCTTAACGTCGATCAAAAACATCGCGGCGCGTCCGATTAAAGACGAGAAAGGGTGAAGATCTAAGTAGATTTTTGAGAGGACATATCTGAATGACGTTAGGGCTTCGGATTTCTAATAGCTCATAGGAATTGGGCAAGAGTATTAAGCGCCAAGTGTAAAAAATGTAGTTGCTTTCGTGATCGTTCAGGCACATGAATGCCAGCCCGCAAAAATCGAAAAATCGTTCATATCAGAATCATATATCTGTTTTTCATGTTTAATCCTATTCTTGGTTATATTCAGAATTTAAGGACCCCTAAGCAATTTATTTACAAGTAAGATTTTCCAACAGAGTGGATTTGGGAAATCTAAATAAGTGTTCCGGGAATTATTTTGGTCAGTCTTGGGCATATTAGTCTATTTGAGGCTACCTGAAATTCCTATTATGCTATTTGAAGAGAAAATAAACACCAGAAATACGAAAATCCGTTTTGAATAACCATGAAGATAAGCTTTTCTGAAAAAATTAATAGTGTCTTCATGTACTAAAGAGTCTCAAAGGTCCAGCTAAGACCAAAATTGAGTATCAAAACAACCAGAAGGTTTATTTGTGTTCCAGAGATTTGAAATTTTGATTTTCATAAATTTCGCGTTCTCGAATATATCGTAGCCCACACGACTATTCTTGACGACAACATCTACCGTTAGAACCACCATTATTACTTTAATCCTCTTGAACACGGTCCAGTGCACCTAAATCGACCTCGGGGGGAGAAAAATCTCTAAGACTCGGATTTTGGATATTGATCAGACCTTATGAACGCGTTCATCCCCTCAACTCCGCTTAAGAAATCCTTCAAGCCGCGCGTCACTGCCGGATCGATCCCAAAGTCCTCAGGTAAGGGGTTGAAATCGCGCCCGAAGCCTGTTTCCCACCTCCCCAAACCTTCGACGAAGGTATTTCGCAAGCTTCAGCCGGTCGTGAAGGAGAGGGCGTTTAAGCCATATGTCGTCCCAAAGCTCAAGCGCTCCTCCACAATCATCCCCCAATCAACCATCACCTCCGCCTCCGCCTCCACCTCCACCTCCACCTCCGCCTCCACCACACCCAAAACCACACCGACCCTACAAAACAAAGCGTGGAACCTCCGATCCTACTTCGGCGAGTGTATGGTGATTACCCTGACCGTCTCCGACCCCACTAACAACCCCAGCGTCACGATCCGCACCAGCGAGCTGGTTGACGGCTTCAAGATCCCGCCGCCAAACGATGGTCGAGTTCGCGACTGGACGAAGACGACGTCCTTTGACTCGTCTCAAGCCGCGCTCGCATTTGCCAAATCAAACGTCGCTACTGCGATCGACAATGACTTCACCGAGGGCACGTGTCCCTCCTGTTCCGGCCCGGGGAAATTCACGGAGGTCCAGTTATCTGAGAAAGAGGGCCAGCTCAGGGCCGGCGTTATAGATGGGCGTGGAAGAGACGCAATCTGCAGAAAGTGTGATGTCGAGCGCAAGCGCATCGACTCGTTGCAGCACGGCAGCTAACCAAGCCCCCCCCCACACATTCATGTTCACACATCACGTAAGAAAACCAAACCATGCATGTTTTGTTCAACCAAACCAAACAAAACAATTATTAATTTTATACTTTCGATGTGAAGAACTTCTTGTCCTCTCGCCTTCGTTCCATGCTCACCCACGCTTCGACTCTCCACTTCTTCCTTTGGCTCTTGAGTTGTTCGTCTGTGACTGGCGTGAGCTGCGCCTGTACGAATTCTGTTTGCAACCTGCGATCGTAAAATGATTAGAATCAAAACGCGTATCCCGCACCACGTTCTCACACTCACCTATGCACCTCGCTCAAAAAAAACTCTTCGTCCTCCTCCAACATCAAAACCACCTTTTTCTTCTTCAACTTCTCCGGGTCCTCTTTCTGCTCGACCTTCTTCTCGAGCTCCTTGATCCTTTCGCTCATCACTCCGATGAGGCTGGTGAAGCCTTCGATTTGCTCCCCAAGCCCTTCGACCAGCCCCTTCGTCCCCTCGTACTGCACTTTCCCCAGTTCCAGCTCCCCCTTCAAGCCCTCCACGACCTCCCCCAGCCTCACCCCGCACCCCTCGACCTCCTTCACCCTCTTCTCCACCTCCTTTTCCCTCGCCTCGGCCTCCTTGCTTTCGATGATGATTTCGCCCATCTCCTCCTCCAGCACGTTCACCCTGCCTTCCAAGTCCTTGACGCTCTCCGCAGTTTTTACAAGCTGTTCGTCCATGTCTCCGACAGCGCCAACCAGCGTCATCACGAGGCCGTTCAGCTAAACGACGATCGAAGTGACGACGACGAGTTAGTAGAAGAATGAACGGAATGAATGCAGCGAGCGCTCGTTGCTACGCTCCTCGTTCGCTTGGCCGCAGTGCTCACCTTGATCAATTTTTCGCTCCCAGCTCCGCTCTTCACCAATAGCCGGTCCAAAACCCCAACGTCCTGTGCCACCAAGCAGTACTCCTTCCCCTTGGGCAGGCCCTTACCCTTTGCGCTCTCCCCCCCCCACTCACAGATTCTCACGTTCATGCCCACCAGCGCCGCCCTCAACTCCGCCCTCTCCGCAAGCAAGCTCTCGGCCTTCTTCAAAAACGTTTGGTCACTGACTAGCAAGTACTCGCTCGCATCGACGCCGCCCCCCACCACCAGTTTACTGCTGCCCATGGCGACCTCGCATCCAATACACACGCCCCCGTTCTCCCCCAAACTAATAGCAACCTCGAACTCCGTCAGCTCGTCAAGCCCGTCCCCTACTACGTCCACGCTATCATCAGAGTGTCCGATCACGAAACTGCGATGATAGTAGTTGCGAAGCGAGCCGTGTTAGAATTACATGAACGAGAACCCCTTCGCATACTCGTCGCTCACGCGATCGTCATCTATTCGTTCAATCATTTTCCTCTTTTCACTCGAACACCTTCGCATCCTCGTCGCTTCGCTCCTCGTTCTCGTCACGTCGCTCCCCATTCTCGTCGCCTCACTCCTCGTTGTCCTCGCTTCGCTTGTTGTCCACGCTTCGATAGGAGGCCTCGCCTCCTCCCCCCCCCTCTCACCTATTCTTCCCAAAACGACCATCGTGGAGACCCCGCTGACTCATTATCCAGTAGTCTGGAGAGCCAGAATGAACAGGCGAAGTTCCAAAGACCAGCCCGTTGACGTGCTTGCCCTGGCTCTGTCCACTCAACGCTAAAGTATTTTGGAACCCCTCGAGCAAAATCCCGGTCGACTTCGCCTCCCATTTGATCTTCGGAACAAACTCAGAGTGCCTAACGTGAATGGGCGCCCTGAGCTGCCCCGACGACAAAAACTCCCCCACTCCGAAATACCCTTCAGCCGTAACCCTCGTCCTCTCCTTACCATCAATGTTCACGGAAAAGTGCTGCCCCGACCCGCCCAAGCCCCCTTTCTTCACGTGCGCCTCCCCCCCATAGTGGAACTCTAAACTCCCGCTCACGGGCTTGGCCAGACTCGGCGTGCCGAAAGTCACCAACGCACTCGTGGCGTTGTCGCTCACTAAACTCAGAACCACGTCGCCCCCTCCCCCCTGGACCAGTTCCACCAGTGGCGACGTCTTCGATCCCTTCCCGCCCACCCGCCTCCCCGTTGCAACGTGAACCCTCCCCCCGCTTTTACTACTTTGCTCGTTTCTAAAAATTGCGCCATCCTGCGACGAGCGTAGCGAGTCGCGTGAAGTTTGGAGTTGCGTAATTTAACGAGTTAGAATTGGGTTGGGGCGAAAGCGGCTTGAGCGTTTAGACTAAAGCTAGAAGGGTAGGCGAATTACGATCGTAATCGTCGCTTCGCTCCTCGCTGGGCTTCGTCCTCGCAACTTGGTACCTCGTTGTTCATCCCAACCTCGAACTTCTCCCCCTCCACCAGCAACGGCCGCTTCTTCGTCCCCGACAAGACCGTCGCCCCCTCGTTCACAGTCAATCCTCCGGCCGCGAGCTCCCCTCCCGCGATTTTAAGAACTCCTCCCCCGACATCGACCCCTCCAGCCCCCCCATCGATCTCCACAAAACCCATTGACTTCATCGAAACACCACTATTGCTATAAACCGCTACTCCTTCCACCGCCGAAACGTTCAACAGCGCATTGCTCGTCAAAAGAAAGGAGCCCTCGTGATCCACCTTAGTTCCTTTCCTATTTACACTAGCATCAGTGACGTTGAAGAAAACTCGGTCCATCATAGACGTACAAGTCAGCATATTCTTCCCGTGAAGGACGAGGTCCTCGACGTCGAGAAGAAGGTGGTCAGCCACGATGCTGGTTTCCTCAAAGAATAGGGTAGAGTTTCCGAATTCGACGCTGCAAGTGAATTGTTTTGTTAGATTGACTGCGGATGTAGCGCTTGTAGTAGAAGAATGAATGCAGTGTGGATGTGTGCACATCCAAGCGCGAGCCTACACATCCGAGCGCTCGCAGTAGAAAAATGAATGCAGTCCGCATACGCATCCGAGCGCTCGAAATAGAAGAACAAGTGCAGTCCGCATACACATCCTCGCTTCGCTCGCCCTAGCCTACCTCGGAGTGTCAAAATGTAACACCGTGTCAGCAGACAAGAAAACATCGCTGTTCTCGTCAACCCGAATTATCTCAGTGTCATTAACCCCCAAAACCTTCAGCTCCCCCCTACTAACTCGTAATGACGGAGACGTCGCCTCCCCATCACCAACCCTAGCCCTAACGATGGCCGCAGAAAAACCGCCTATCGCAGCCTCGACCGCAATGTTCCCTTCGTCAACGGTCACAGTTGAGTTTCCACGGAAAAGCGCCAACCCTTCGCCGAAAGTCACCACCTGATCTATTTCCCCCAAAGCCCCAGTCAAATACAAATCAGCGTAAGACATATTTCCGTCCCCAAACTCCCCCACGACCTTCCTCACGTCGAGTCTACCCGCGACTTCACAATCCCCCCTACCCTCCAAAGGACTGCAGCTCCCCCCCCCCTTATGCGCAAACTCCAGACCCTCTCCTGAAATCGCGACCACGTCGTAGGGCAGATCAACGGCGCGCTTGCCCACTCCCCCGTTCTCCTTGTCCCTCCACTTCTTGGACATTCTAGCGTAGCACCTGGGATCATTCACGTCCTGGTTGTGCTGCAGGGTTATTTTCTCGATCCTGCGATGAGCGGCGAAACGAGCCGTGTTAGAAGATAATTGACGCAAGAGCGCGAATTATTAATTTCGCAGCCCGTCGCTTCGCTCCTCGCGCTCCTACCTGTACGCGTTGTTCTGAATGAAAATCTCGTCACCGTCCTCAATGCCAGTGCACGGCTTCAGCATCACCATGGGATCATTATTGGTGACGTGCGCAGAACCCCCGAAACCTACAATCGAGGGGGGAGCGGAGGGGTGGGCTGGAGTGAACTCGTACAATGGCCTGGGGAGGGTCGAATCGCCACCGTCTGTGTCAGGGGAAGAGGAGGAGGAGGACGTAGGGCCGGTGCGCACGCCGTAGGGCGTTAGTATTGCGGTTTCAGCCTTAGATGTTTTTTGGGCGATCGATAGCAACAGCGCCAAGGCAACAGAAAGCTTCATTGTAAGGTAGGGCGTAGGGGGGAGAGACGAGGAGGTGGGATGCAGTTGAAAAGAAAATCCAACCTCGTCGGAGAGAGGCTAAGATTGAGGGATTAGGCAAGGGTCGACAATGAAGAACTTGATGCAGCAACGCCCGAGCGTAAGTAGCGAGATGGTTCTCCACCTCGAAAATCTCAACCTCATTTCCAATCGCCTGAAAAGTATTCACTACGCGCGCGAGAGTCTCCGTGAAGCACAAAACGACTCTGGGCATTATTGAAGTTGCGCTTGCCCCCCCCCCC
>BLQM01000194.1:30456-46509 GCA_012489335.1 Triparma laevis f. inornata
GCCCCCCCTCGCCCTCCCTTCGTCACCGCGTTGGAAGGGAGATGCAACAACGGCTCAGCAGTTCCCCTCACCTGCAGTCAAATGCGGCGTCGCTGGACACGATATCGACTCCTATGAGATCTCTCTCGTATAAAGGATTCATTTTGGAAAATTCAGCAATCTGGGAGGCTGCGAAGAAGTTACGAAATGACCCAGGTGAGAGCGAAGAGACGAGCGAAGAAACGAGCTTGTTTGGAATACGATGATTATGCACTAAATACGAACCCCCCCCCTCCCTCCTCGGCTTGCTTCGGCTCTCTTCGCTCCGCAGCCCGCGCCTCTCTGCTTCAGATAGGCTACAGATATCTCTGCGACAACCCCAACCAGAACATGGCGTATCGTCAGAAGAAGACGTGGATTCATCCCCTCCTCAGGGTCGTTCTTGACTTCGCAGGACACTCCTACATCACCTGGGGACTCTGCGTGCTCGCGCAAATTTGCGATGCCGCGTATTGCTTGTACTGCGCGATCACGTACGACGGTTATTTCTACGCTGCCGTGTCGTTCGTCATGTGCCTCTTCAATTTAATTGTCTACGCCATCGTGAACTCCGTCGAAGCCAAAGCATATAACAGGGTCATGGACTACTCCGACCTAAAGGGAGCGAACAAGCCCCACAACATGAGCGAGGCCACATTTTTGATGCTTATGGGGCTTGAGGCGATTGGCAAGAACTGCGATTCCCATAACACCACAAGCGTCTCATCTATCCGAAAGAGACTCGTAAATCGAAGTATAGTAGAAATGCTGACGGTCCATTTCCTGCTTTCGATTCCGTGGTTCACCGGGGTAGTTGTTAATTTGAAGACCCACCTTGTACGGGAGGAAGTATGGCTCGCGTTGTTGTCCGCGAGCGTCCTGTACGCGAAGCTGTCGATGGTTTTGAATGGGGCGCAGGCTGCCTTTTTCATTCGTTTGAACCAGCGACTTGTTGAGCTCGAAACAAAGAAGGGTTCAACTGGAAGTTCGGACGGCTACCACGAAGGACGTCCAGAATCTTCCGGTTAGGGTGAAGAGGTTATTGATCGAGAGTCATTCTATAACGAACAAGGAGCATTCGTTTTACGTATTGTGGGGGCCAGGTAAGAAAGTAAAATTAAATGTCGCTTCGTCCCTCGTTAACTAATACTTGTACTGTACTCGTCAGTGATCTTATTCCAACTCGCGCTCTTGGGCATTGGCATAATCCAAGCGCAAAACGTCACAAACGGAGAGCAGTACTGCATCCCGTACTGGGTCTTCTTATCCGAACTGCAGCCGCTCCTGTCGATCATGGTAATGACACATGGGTTTGCCCGCCTCAATCTTTTCATGGAGAGAGACGTCGAACAAGACATCACCGAGGTGAGAAACTGCGAGGAGCGAAGCGACGAGCTGGAAATACGTCAATTGCGATCGAAATGAGGTTCCATGAGGAGCGAAGCGACGAGTATCAAGAGCAATCTAAACTAACTCGTCGCTTCGTTCCTCAACTCGCTAATGCTCCTCGTTACGCTCGTCGTAGCTGGCGCTTTCGATGTCGTATTTGAAGGGGAAGAAGGGGGGAAAGGAGGGGGAGGACGACGACCATAAAATTGATAACATTATTCAACAACTTCGTCTCCTAGAGAGGTTAGACTCCAGGCCGTGCGTATTGAACTTTGACTTCGTCCCGACGATGGAGTCTAGCAGGGCCTTGATTAGAGTCGTTTTCACCGGGATCGGTTTGTTGGGCCCGTACATCTTGGTCGCTTTAGGGAGTAGCATGAGCGATGGCTACATGTGTTTAGACTAAGTATATAGTTACTTAGGCGAACGTAGAGTAAGAACAACATTTATTTATTTTAATCCAAAACTCCGGAAAGTTTAATTTTTTTTCTAACCGTCCCCTCCCCCCCCAAAATACCCCCAACCTAAAACCACACCCTAAAACTTCCAGAATTCTTGCCCGCAACCTCAATGAAGTAGAGGAGGATGCAGAGCGGCTGCCCCACGATGCAGAACGAGAGCCAGAAGATGAAGTTGCCGACTTGGCTCTCTTTGAACCTGCGACGAGCGTAGCAAGTCGCAAGAGGATTGACGTTAACGAGATAGAATTGGGTGGTGGGGGTGGTGGCGTCGATATAATTTGCAGCTCTTCGCTTCGCTCCTCGCAGCTTCTCACCTCTTCTCAATGACGTTCGTCAGCGCGATGAGCGGGACCTGTCCCATCATGCCCGCGAATGCGTACCAGTTGGAGGTGTGGCACGGCACGCTGACGAGCACTTCGTGGAACACCGCAGACACGAAGAAGACGATGAACATCGACACGCTCTTTCCCAATCCTGCGTTCATGCAGGGCATGAAGAGGTGGCGAACGAGCCACGCGTGGACTGGGATGTTCCAGTCCCTCCAGTAGACGTCCAGCTTGGTCGCGTTCCACCAGGCTTTGTAGAACTGTGGAGGGTGGCGAGCGAAGCGAGCGCGAGCACAGCGAGCGCGTTAGTGGTGGCGGAGATAGCGTAATCGAGAAGCGAAGTGACCCAATACCGTATAAATCACTGTCGTCGTTCGCTCCTCGTGACTTCGTACCTGGCGGTCCCCGAAGCACGTGGCCTCCGCGAGGATGTTGAGCCACAGGTGGAAGAGCGCGTAGAACATGCACAACCAAACGAGCAGAGACGGAATGGCGAGCGTCAGCGTGTACTTGGTGATGGTCATCGGGTCCTCGCTGTTTTTCGCTTGAGCGCTCTGCAATAAAACCGGCATCATGAACTGCTGGAAGACCACCACCTGAATAAACAACGTGATCAACAACTGGGGGGTCGGGGGAGCGAAGCGACGACAAGTTAGTTTAGAATGCTCTAGTGCGAGGAACGAGAGCGAAGCGACGCATCCTCGTCGCTTCGCTCCTTGGCTCGCTTCGCTTGACATTCCTCTCCATTTCTCACCTCAATGAGCCGCTTCGCCAGCCACTTCTTCCTCACGAACGGAGTCCTCGGGTAGTTCGTCTGGTAGCACAGCGTGGGGAACGCCATGAACCTGACGATGTCGAACAACGAGACGTTATCGGGGTAGGAGGTGGGGTTGGGGGGGCCTTCCCTAGGAGGCATGGTGAGCCAGCGTTCCCTCAAAACCGCGTTGGTGTGGGCGTACGAGACGAGCTTCAGGAACATGACGGTCGCGAGGAAGATGAGGGGGCCACAGACGGCTGTAGTGGGGGAGGGGGGAATTAGTAAAAAATGTGCGAAAGTAGAGAACGCATTGTCTATGAACGACGAGCATTATAAAGGCGCAACAGAGAACGCCTTGTCTATGAACTCGTCACTTCGCTCCTCGTTGTCGTCGTACGCTCCTCTCACCTGGGTTCGCCTGGGTGGAGTGGCTGAGGTAACAGGGGACGAGGAGGGAGGCGGAAACGTTCACGAACTGAATGAATTTGGTGGCGCTCACAGAAGCCCACGTTGTCGTCCCAACCTTCTCGATGAGGTAAGTCGAGACGATGAAGAAAGGTAGCAGAGCAGACGCGGCCACGATGATGTAGTCGTTCGACTCGAGGGTAAGGCTGAACTTCAAAGCCTGCGTGAGAAAATTTCCGTACTTCGAAACGTTATCGACGATGTTGCGGAGGCAACCTACCATGGCTACGACGAGGATTAAATTCGCGAAACCACGGTAGCTCTGGCGGTCAGTCTGATCGGAGGAGAGGTACGAAGCCTACGACGGGGGGAGCCCGTGTTAGAATTGCTACAACTAATTGGTGCGTTGTAACATTTAATTGTACTCACCTGATGCTTCTTATGAAAGTCCCTCAAACTCGGATCAAACTTCCTCTTACCCTTCTCAACCTTCTCCTGCTTAGGAGGCTCCCCCCCATCCTCCGCAGCGAGCAGAATAGCCTCAGACCACTCGTTAGCATCATCAACACTATCAGAACCCAACTTAATCTGAGTAAGATTTGAGCGTTTACTATCAGTTCGAGGTAAAGTAAGAACAACGAAGTGCTTGTACCTTCCCGCTCCAGTCGCCGTTCCGGCGTAGTTCGGCTGTGGCGGGGGGGGGGGGAGCGAAGCAGCGAGCGTGTTAGTGGTGGAGATAGCGAAAACGAGGAGCGTAGCGACGACGTTTAACGAAATGAAGTACAAATGCGAGGAGCACTCGGAGCGAAGCGACGAGTTATTATAGCATTCGTAATGCTCGTCGCTTCGCTCCGAGTTGAACGAAATGAAGTACAAATTCTCGTCGCGTTCGCTCCTCATGACGTTCGCTCCTTGCTTCATCTCACCTCTACTACTACAGTAGCGCCTTTATGAAGTGGCACTTCTAGCCTCAAAATCCTCTCCTCGTAGCTTTTGTAGCAGCGGAGGAAGCCTGGTTTGACCTCGTAATAGCGGACTGTCCAGTCTTCTCCGGTCATGGTTTCTCGGCAGCGGCTGAGCTTGCCTTCTTTGTAGACTCGGAAGACGCTGTGGAGGGGGGAAGGGAGGGGGGAGGGGAGGGGAGGGGGAGGAGTTTGTGTTGGAAATGGGTCTGGGTGAAATCGACGCCGAGTTGGGACTCAGCTTCCAACTCACCTGAGTTTGGCTACTTCCGATTGTAGTAGTTCAAGTTCTTTAACCAAAGCCTCCCTATCCAACTTCGAGTAATCAGGAGGCACCTGCTGCTTCTCCTTCGAGGCGGCCGCAGTTGAGAGGTTGTTCAGAGATCCGAACGACCTAACGCTACTCATCGAAACGGAGCTACGACGACGACGTAATACACGACCTTCAGGCTCGAAACCCGCTCCAAAACCCTGCACTAACGAGACGTACTCATCCTTCGCAGCGTTCCTGGCCATGCCTTTATGCTGCTTCCACGCATCCCACTTTGCACGTTTGACTACTCCGCCGAAGATGTTGGGACGGTCCTTGTCTTGTGCGTCTCCGGCTGTGGCTTGTTTGAAGAGGGCGTAGAGGTCGAGTTTGGCGTCGTCGGTTATTTGGAGGTCGGTGCCGGCACGGGCGTTGACGAAGGAGACGGCAGAGAGGAAGTTTGTGGAGGTTACGTCGGGCATGGTGGACGAGGAGCTGCGGCAGTTCGCGAAGGATCCGATCGATTGCTGTTGGGATTGGGGGGCGGGGGCGGAGCGTGGTTAGGATGGGGAGAGGGCAAGGGATAGTGGCGAGCTCTTGCGTTAATAGGTGTAGGTATGCGTTCGTATTGAGGGCGCAATCGACGAAATGGATTGGTGAGGCCCAGGATAATGTCCTAGCCAAGGTGACGAATCAGCGTCGATTTGTGTTGATGCGACACTAATTGTACGGCCACCACAGATTTCATCTAAGCCAGATCATACCCTCAAATCAAACGTATCTACACGTTGGAATAGTTTTATCGCTGAAGCAGCCGCGCCTGGCAGCAGCGGCGACCTGGCGTCGCTGACTCCTCCATCCTCTCCGCCCGCTCTCCCCATTTCACCAATCTAACCCCCTCCCCCCCCTCAGCCCTACCTTCCCAAATCCACTATGAAGTTATCGTTGTTCCTGCTCCTCTCTGCTCTCCTCTCCGTCGCAACGGGCTACACGCCGAGGGTTAGTCGATCCTCTTTCCTTAAAACGGCAGGCGTTACAGCTGCTTCTACGTTGGCCACGTCAGTTTCTCCTAAGCAGGGTAAGCTATTTAACGAGCTTTAACTTACTACTCGCGTCGTAATCTCTAACTCCCCCCAACTCTGCTCGCTTCGCTCTCCTCCTCAAGCCTCCGCGACAATTCCCACCGGTCTCGCTCCCCCTTTCTCCCTTCCCAACACCCGCGACGGTACAACAACAACCCTAACCTCCCTCCTCTCCACAAAAAAATGGACAATCCTCTACTTCTACCCCGGCGCATTCACTTCAGGATGTACCCTTGAAGCTCGTAATTTTTCTCGTGATTATGATGAGATTAAAAAGTTGAATGCTCAAGTTGTTGGCGTTTCCGTTGATTCAGTTGAGAAGAATAAATCCTTCTGCGAATCAGAAAATCTAGCATTCTACATGCTCTCCGACGCAGGTGGAGCTATTTCGAAAGCATACGGTAGTAGGTGAGGAACTGCGTGGAGTCTCAGTCGACGAGACTGGTTGTACTTTCCATTTACGATCGTAATTCGTTTTGCACTAGTAGCGTTTCAAACGCAATATCGTCATCACTATCATCGTCTCCGCATTTCTAACAAATTAAATACGCCGAATTGATCAAATGCGACTCGCTACCGCATACGTCGCAGCTTGAGTATTCCAGGTTTCGGGACTTTCAGTAATAGGCAGACTTATTTGATTGATCCTGAAGGGAGGATTGAGTATGTTTTTACGGATGTGGAGAGTAGGGTTGCGAGACATAGTGGAGAGGTCATTGAGAAGTTGAGGGAATTGCAGGGGAAGGTTTAGGGGAATTTCGAGCTTTTGGAGCGTTTTGTATACCAAATTGTTTGTGGGGAGAGTTTTATTTTATGTTTTGGTGTGGAGTTGGTTGACTTAGTATTGGCTTAGGTTTGGTGGTTTTAATTTTTGAGAATACGAGCGTTATCGTTTTCGGAATTATGACAGATGTAGGATTTGAAGTTCACAAAGTTAAAAAAATCGGGCTTTTGCCGTGTACGTCAAGACGCCTTCTATTGGCTCCCATGAGCTACCGGTATCACGACAATCAAGTTCCTGAACTTTATATGGCTTGAGATGGCGTTGAATAATGTATTTAGACGAATCAAAATGGCCGATCGTCCTCGTTGGATCGGCCCATCTTTGAGCCAAACTTTCGTCATATTCAACGCGTCGATTACAATCAAATATAAAAGCTCCATGCCCTCCAGTACCATTTTCAACCTTTACGAACGCGTAGCTGTGATCCATCAACTACGACCAAGTTTTTTTACCGTCGAACTCCACGCCTCTCACACTCCTCACTTACACTCTTTTCCTACCCCTCCCACCGTACCCCACCCCCACCACCACACAGCACCAACCACGGCTAAAGAAAGCTCACCACTCCTTCCGCGTCGCCGAACCTCCAACACCGCCGCTCCCCCTCCCCGCCCCCCTCCCATGCGAGCTCCGTTCTCCCCCAAACGCCTCTCCACCAAAAACACCCGCGAAGACCACAGAGGCCCCTATCCCCCCCATCCTACCATTCCTCCCGCCCCCCCCCCGTCGCTCCCCCCTCCAGTGCCCGCCATTCCATAACCTCCTCAATCCACTCCAACTCCTCCCGCCGTTCCCTCCTCGATCGTCTAACCTCCCCCTTCTTCGATACCTCCGAACACGAGTTCAAAGTCTACCCTCAAAGATTCGTCAACCTTTTACTCCTTAGTTTGCTTAATTTTATAAGCGATTGGCAGTGTTATTCTATTGCGCCTGTGGGGGATTTTGTGGAGGAGAAGTATAAGGGTTTACATAGTGAGGTGAGATTTAAAATTGGTTGGAGAATGAGAACGCCAAGAAGTGCGAGATGATGATATATCTAAAACGAAATCGGAAGATCTGAAAGCGCCTCCCGTACGTTGGCGTACGTAAGAGGAGCGCACTGCGGAGACTCTAGAATCAACTAAAGCGGCGGCAGTAATGCGGCTGAGAGAGCACGTCAAATACCATTTTCCTCATCAACGCATCCCCCCCCCCTCCCGTTCTAACACCCACCCCCAACACCCACCCCCCAGGCCCTCGTCTCCCTCTTTCTCTTCGGAAACTTCATCGTAACCTTCCTCGAACCCCAAGTAGTCCACCACTTCTCCCTCCGCGGTTGCGTCTGCATCGGCGCCATAACAATGACCCTCGGTTCCTTCCTAAAATCCTGCATCTACAACCCCCTCCTCTCCGACAATCTACTTATAACTATTGGAACGTTTATTATTGGTTTGAGCCAACCGTTGGTGCAGTGTACGCCGGCTTTGTTGAGTTCGATGTGGTTCCCGCATAATGAAAGGTGAGTGCGACGAGCGAAGTGACGAAATTGAAATATGAACGAAGCCATACAACGAGGAGCGTTGACAACATTCTAAACTAACTCTTCGCTTCCGCGTAACTCGGCTCGCGTATCGCTTGCCAGGACTATGGCGACTAGTTTAGCGCTTAATTCAAATCAGTTGGGAATTGGTTTCAGTTTCGGAGTTGGAGCGGCGGTCGTTAGAAGCGTTGATGACGTCCAGAACTATTTCACCGCTCTAGCCATCGGAACGATGTGCGTCGCTATTGCCACGGTGCTCTGCTTCGAGGACAAGGTGAGGCGTTCCGGATTACGCCTGCCTGAAGTGTTGACGACGACGATGTTGAGTTTCTATGATGATATAGTCTAGTTTATTGTTGCCCTCTGATACGCGCCTCGCTTGGGCATACCTAAGACGAGCACTATGCGGAGAAACCAGGTCGAGCTATCGCGTTTCCAATAATGCGACTGAGATTTTCAACATCGTCCATACAAATAATCGAAGATTTTTCGTCGTTACTAAGTTCTAACTAAAAAACGGTCCTCGTGCGACTCGCTACGCTCGTCGCCACCACAGCCTCCGACCCCCCCCTCCCATTCCGCGATGATCGCGTTGCAGAACTCCACAAAAAAGCACCAACCTCCAACCGTCATCCACGCCCGAAACGGAAGCACCAGCACTCCCACCCCCCCGCCTCCTCCTACCGACAACACGTGTCGTGACACGTGTTGTGTTGACAACAACAACAACAACAACAACAACAACAACAACAACAACAACAACAACAACAACAACAACAACAACAACTACAACCCCCCTTACAACAACCCCTCGAGGTGTCCTCCGACCCCCCCCCAGGATATCCCCTCCCGCTACGGCAGCAACACCAACATCAAGCCACCGTACACAATCGAAAAAGTCCGCGACACCTCTTACGACTCCGACGCCTCCTCAGTCCAATCCTCCGAAACCGTCGCAACCGTCGTCTACGAGGTCAGCTTCATCTCCAAGTTCCTGAAGCCGGGTTTCATACACGCCCTCATAGCGTTTACGACGAGCGCTATTGTTATCAACGTTTTGTCGACGTTCATGGATCCGATTTTGCAGTACAGAGGACACGGGAAGAAATACACCGCTATTGTAGGCTTCACATTTCAGATGCTCGTGATGTGTAGGTGCGAAGGAGCGACCGTATGAGGAGCGAAGCGACGAGCTATGAATACGATATTAGCGCGAGTACTCGTCGCTCATATTAACGAACGAACATTCTCACTCACATCTATACTAACTCGTCGCTTCGCTTCTCGGCTCGCTTCGCCCCCCCCCCACCCCCAGCTCCTTCGTCGTTGGAAGCTACACGGACAATCACCGCAACTACTTCAGCGTCGTAATCACGCTCCTGGTCATTGGAGCGCTCTTCCTCGCAGTATGCGGGTACGCTCTAGAGGACGCCGCTGGGAACATACAGATTTGGTGGGCGTTGCTGCTCGTCTCCATCACCGTCGGTCCCCTCCAACCGATCGCTACGGAATTAGGCGTCGAGGTCGTCTACCCGCAGTCTGAGAACGTCGTCCTCGTCCTCCAGCAGCTGTCCGCGAACTTGCTCTCGGCCTTGTTCATTCCGGTTTTCGAGGCGCTCAAATACGTCGGAACAGGTACGAAGACACGAGGAGCGAACGACAACAACGAAGCTATATAGCTATCTCCACCACTAACACGCTCGCTGCTCCTCGCTACGCTCGTCGCAGACTGGGATACTCCGATTCCCAAGTGGGCTTTCAGCTTCGGAGTCCTAACCTTCCTCCACGCTCTGGCCACGCTCCAATTCATGACGTTCAAGGGCACCTACAAGCGATTCCGCCACGAGAATATGCGAAAGGAAAAACAGAAGAAGAGGAAGCACTCGAGGAACGCTAGCGAGGTCACGAAGCTGCTCAATATC
Source organism: Triparma laevis f. inornata (assembly GCA_012489335.1). NCBI lineage: Eukaryota > Bolidophyceae > Parmales > Triparmaceae > Triparma > Triparma laevis. The sequence goes on from BLQM01000194.1 coordinate 40,332, forward strand.
GAGACTGTGTAATCGGGGGGGGAGGGGGGCGGGGAGGTTTTGGTTTGGGGCGTGCACTTTAAAGTAAGAAAAAGAGCACAACAATTGCATTTAAGGTTTTAGTTCGGGGTGTGTACGTAAGAAAAAGAGCACAACAATTATTTTGATCCAAACTTTCCACTCTTAATTACGTTCTATATTCTCAGTCAAACAAACCTTTTGACGGCTTCTTTGTCCCTCCAGCTCCATCCGGGGTATCGAACAAACCTCCGCCCTTGGGAGCGTCATCGTCATCGTCATCGTCGCTGTCGCCGAACAACCCTCCAAGATTGGTTTTGGGCTTGCTGCTACTACTACTACTCTCGGTCTTCTTGGTGGTGGCAGCGGGCGCACCGCCAAAGAGCCCTCCGTCGTCCGAATCGGAATCAAAGAGCATCGCGTTGGCCGCAGCCTGCTTGTCCGCAGCAGGAGCGGGAGCCGGAGCAGGCGCAGGCGCTGGAGCGGCGTTCTTCATTCCGAACAAATCATCGTCGTCGCTCTCATCGTCGAACAACCCCCCTCCCGATTTCGCCGCAGGTGCCGGGGCAGGTGCCGGGGCAGGCGAAGACGCAGGAGCGGGCGCCGGCGCTGCCGCCCCGTTCTTTATGCCGCCAAACAAATCATCGTCATCGTCATCGTCGCTCTCATCATTAAACAAGCCCCCTCCCCCTCCTCCCGCAGGCGCAGGCGCTGGCGCCTCGACCACCACTGGCTCAGGCTCAGGCACTGCAACCACCACTGGCTCAGGCCCAGGCACCGCAATCGGCACGGGCACAACAACAGGCTCCTCTTCAACCTTCACAACCTCAGGCCCAAGGCCCTCCCCGACGAACTTCTTCTTGCTCGGGGCCTTCCTTTTCTTCTTCATGGTGGTGCGTTTCTTGTGAATTTCCGTGGTAGACGGCTGCTCGATTGGAGTTGATGGGTTAGAATTGTGTGGTAACGTTAGGGGTGATCAACTTTAGACTGGAGCTACCAACAGCTACTAGCAGCTCGTTGCTTTGCTCCTCGCGAGGTCTCACCTTCTTCTCTGCCGGCCCTTCCTCCTCCAGCTTCTTCGCGGCCTCTTCCCTCTTCTTCAACAAACTCGGGGGAGGACCAGCTCCAGGCATCATGATCTTGGAAGCGTCCAAGCCGGCCATCCTGGCGGCCAACCCGCCCGACACCTTGACCTTGGCTTTGGGAGGGGCGTGCACCGGCGCGGGGGCAGCGAAGACCGCGTCGCCCTGAGCCTCATCGGCAACGTCGTCATCGAAGAGTGAAGAAACCCTGGGCTTCTCCTCCTCCTTCTTCACCTCAACTACCCGCTCTGGTTTCTTCACCTCAACCACCACTGGCTCCGGTTCAGGCTCGGGCTCTGGTGGCGGCGTTGGCTCCGACGGCGGCGGCCCAGAGGGATGGGGCGTGCTCCCCCCCCCACCAAAGAGCGGATCATCATCGTCATCGTCATCCGCGTCATCGGAGAAGAGCGAAGAGGTTTGGGGAGCCGGGGCCGGAGCCGGAGTGGAGGAAAAGAGAGAGTCGTCCTCGTCATCATCATCGTCCTCGTCAAACAAAACGCCGCCAGACGAGGCGGCGGGCGCAGGGGCAGGGGCCGCCGCGGATTTGGAAGTGGGGGCAGAAAAAAAGATCATCCTCATCGTCATCGTCGTCAAACAGTCCACCACCTAAAGGAGCTGGGGCGGGAGCGGGAGCTGGGGTGGGCGCGGGTGCGGGGACGGGAGCAGGAGTTGACGCAGGAGTTGACCCGAACAGGTCATCATCGTCCTCATCGTCCTCATCGCCATCGTCAAACATGCCACCAGCTTTCGCAGCAGGAGCAGGAGCAGGAGCAGGAGCAGGTGCAGGTGCAGGTGCAGGAGTACTGAAGAGCTCATCCTCACTGTCACTGTCCCCGAACAAGTTGGCGACCTTGGGCTTGGGCTTGGCGGCAGCAGGCGCTGGCACAGAGGCCTTGGACGAGAAGAGATCGTCGCCATCACTGTCGTCTCCAAACAACCCGGCCTTTGAGGACGCCAACGTCGCTTTCGGCTTGTCGCTACTACTGCTCTTGAACAAGTCATCATCGTCGTCGTCGTTGTCATTGAACATGGAGGACGAGGGTGCCGGGGCGGGTGCGAGAGCCGGAGCCGGAGACGGCGCGGCGGTCTTCCCCTCAGTGAACAGATCGTCGTCTGAGTCATCCCCGCCGAACAGGCCCGAGGACTGCGACGAGCGTAGCGAGTCGCATGAAGATTGGTGTTAACGAGTTAGAATTATGTGGCGGCGATAAGAGCGTCGGCGTTTACACTGAAGCTACTAGCGCAGCTGAATTTCGAGCGCAATTGTTGTATACCCAGCGAGGAGCGAAGCGACGAGTTCATAGACAACGAGGAATCTACTTTACGAGGAGCGAAGCAACAAATTCATAGACCACGAGTCCTCGTTCATAGACAACGTGTTCTCTACTTCACTCGTCGCTTCGCTCCTCATGGAGCCTCATTTCGAGCGCAATTGTCGTATACAAAGCTCGTCGCTCCGCTCCTCGCAGTTCTTCACCTTGGCGGCCGGGGCGGGGGCAGGAGCCGGAGCGCTGCTATTTCCATTTCCAAACAGAAGATCTTCGTCGCTGTCGGAGTCGTTCGCGAACAAGTCGTTGAAGCTGGGCGTGGCCTTCGCAGGCTTGCTCTCTTCCTTCTTGATGGGGGCGGGCAGATCCTCGTCACTGCTATCATCGTCGAACAACCCCCCTCCGGTCATCTTCTTGTGACCGGGCGGCGCCCCAGGGGGAAGCCCAGGCTGGTCCTCATCTGAATCTTCATCGTCAAAGTTCGACTGCGCAGCGGGCTGCTTCTTCACAGGCGGAGGAGAGTCTCCGAAGAGATCGGAGAACTGAGCGTTGACGTCGACGGGGTCGTTGTCCACGAATGTGTTCTTGCTCGCGGGAGCGCTGAACAGCCCGTAGGGGTCATCGCTTTGGCCGAACATGTCCGCCTCGTCTTCTTCTTCCTGCTGGGAGTAGCTGTTCCTGCTGGGCTGCTGGCTCGAGGCAAAGGTGTCCTCACTCTCGGCCCTGCAACGAGCGTAGCGAGGAGCGGAGGAGCGAAGCAACGACGAGTTAGTTTAGAATATTCTTAATGCGAGGAGCACGCAATTGTCGTATTCCCAGCGAGGAGCGAAGCGACGAGTTCAAAAGCAACGCGTTCTCTACATTACTCGCTCCTCTCATAACGACCGTAACTGTCGCAATCCCAGCTCATCGCACGTAATTACTGTATTCCCAGCTCGTCGCTTCGCTCCTCGCGGGGCTTCGTCCTCGCAGTTCCTCACCTCTTCTTCGTTGGTTTCTTCTTCTTCTTCTTCTTCTTCTTGCTGACCTCGCTGGTCTGCGTGGACTCTCCCCAGGAGTCGTCCGTCTCATTCCTCGAGCGGGACGATGGAGCGGGATCGCCCTCCGACTGATCAGAAGAAGTTCGACGGCGGTTGTGCTTGTTCATCTGGCTAGCAATGGCCTTCTGAATATTGGAAACGCTTTTGCGAGACTCATCGACGGAGTCGGAGTCGTCGTCGTACGCAGTCTCGTCGCGGGACAGCTCGCTGGCCGCGGAGAGGGCAGTGGGGCGGGCTCCGGCGGGCTGCGACGAGCGAAGCGAGTCGTGTTAGAATTGTTGAGTTGTTGAAGGAAATATAAGATACGAGGTGGAGTTTGATTGTTTGAGTCCTCACCTGGAAAGACTCCCTCTCCGTGAACCTCGACTCCTCGTCACTATACTCTTCATTATAGTCCTCATCATCCTCATCGTCGTCGTCCTCATCATCGAAGGCTCCCTTCTTGGGCTTTTGGCGCCTGGGGCTGGGGACGCGGGCGGACTCCTCATCGCTGTAGTCACCTTGAGAGTCTTCCTGAGAGTCGTAGCTGTTACTGGTGTTGTTGTGGCTGCTCTGAACAGAGGGCTCATGGCCGAAGTCATCTTCTTCAACCTACGTGGGAGTGGGTGTGTGTTAGTGTTGTGCGTGTGCATGTGGTTTTGCTTGTTGCTTATTAATTCACCTCGTTATAATTAACCTCCCCCTCCGGGTCGTACTCTCCGTAATCGCTCTTCTCGCTCTCGTAGCCTCCGCCTTGGATGTCGTCCTCCTCGTCTCCCAGGCCAGCGTCTCCGGAATTGACGAACTCGGAGGTTCCGATTACAAAGGGGAGAGCGCGGGAGTTGAAGAGATCCGACTCGGAACAGTCGTAGAAATAACAGCAATCATCTGAGGGGGTTAGGGTTGGGGGTTAAAACGAAACTTTATATATATATTTTACCGTAAACGTTCGCTCACCTTCCTCTTCCTCCCCTGTCTCAATATACGCCAACGGCAGGGCCTTCAACCCAGCCTCCAACGCTGCCTTCGTCACGTCAACGTCCTTCGTATAAGGCGAGAAGCTAGGGTCAGGGGTTGATTCGGAGTCGGAGTCGGAGTCGGAGGAATTTTCACCGTCGTCATAGACGCGATTTTCGATGAATTGACCGTCGCTTAACATCTGGGAGGGGGGGAGGGGAGAACGTCGCGTTAGGTATGGTGAGTTAAAGATATGTTGATCTGTATAGTTAAGGTTCCGGATCAGGGTTACGCGGACCAATACAACCCTAACCCCAACCCTAACCCCTCACGTCTACGGTCTCCTCACCTGCAACTCCCCAATAGCCCCCCTAACATTAACCTTACACTCCTCTACCTCCTCCTCCAAATCCCTCAACCTATTAGCCGTAGCACTAGCCGTCAACTGAAACTTCGCGCTCAAAGACGTCAAGATGTTGCAGAGGTCGGCGTCGTGACTTAGGTTCCAGGAGGAGGTGGAGCCGCGGAGGAGGCTTATTTGAGAGGTTATGGAGGACGGATCAGACGAGGAAGGGGGGGTGGGGGAGGGGGGATTCTGAGCTTCTTCTGTCGACATTTTGTGTGTTTTGAGGTAAGACTAGATATAGCAAAGGGGTGGGGTCTGTGTGGTGTATTATTTAGGCCGAATTCGTTCGCGAAGAGACAAGATTAGGGGAGGTAGTGCCTTGGGCAGGATCGATCTCCCTATCTTAGCCGATTCTTGGAAGGTGATTTATAAACTACGTCGAAATTGCTTCTAAGTTGACCGAAACGACAGTTTATGACAGTTATGTTCGGAAAACAAATAGTAAATCCCACGAAACGTCGTGCAATAATGTTTCTAATGGCTTCAAAAATTGAGGGACCGCGCCGAAGCCGGACGATGAATTTGCGCTGCTGCTGAGTGCCTCCTCGACAATACGACGCTAGACCACAGTTCCCCCCCTATCTAACTCACCATTATAACGCCGTTATCGCCACACTGGACACACAGAAATCTAAATTGATTGCTAAATTTCATCAAAGCAAACCCTGGTGAAACACTCCCCCCCCACATGTCCTCCTCCTTCGCACACGGTCCCCCCTCCCCCCCAAAATCGGCGGCTCCAACCCCCTCGTCCTCCCCTCCGACCACACCATTTCCAACCTCCTAAAGTCCCTCCCCACCTACTCCCCCATAACCCCCTTAACCGTCTCCACCCACCTCCTCCGTTCTAATGGTTTAACGTATACTGACCCGAAAGTACCGATATTAACTTCTTTGATAATTGATAAATTCGTTGCGGAGGTGAGACACAGCGAGGAGGAGAAGGGTTAACCAGAAGTGGCTGAGAACAAGCTGGGAAAGCAACGATTCGAGGGGAGACAATTAGCGACTGCTAAGACGTTTCAGCCGACGTTTCAGCGGAGACATGGACGCCGCTTTCATTGCTACGAAATTCTAACTCCTTTTCTCATGCGACTCGCTACGCTCGTCGCTACGCTCGTCGCTACGCTCGTCGCTACGCTTGTCGCAGTTAATCGTTAAGGCGAAGGTGGAGAAGGATAGAAGAATGACGAAGAATAAGAATAAGAAGAGGAAACTGAATAACAACCCTAACGAGAAGGAGGAGGACGAGAAGTTAGTGTTGTCGGATTTCTTTGAACCTGTTAGGGAGATTTGTGGAGTTGACGTTAGTGGGCTACCGACGCCAGAGGAGAATTAATAAGTCACTAATATGTTTTATAAAATCCTCCTCTCTTTTTATTTCCTTGTTGTTTCACAGTTAAATCATATAATCTCTCACAACCCCCCTCCCCCCCCAACCCCCCCCAA
>BLQM01000194.1:48876-60589 GCA_012489335.1 Triparma laevis f. inornata
CCACCCCCCCCACCAACTTAGACTTCGAGCGGTCAATGATGATAGCCTGGGAGTCCGCCTTCTTGAGTTCCATCTGGGCCAATTCGGAGTTTATTTCTTCCACGACGCTCTCGGCTTCCTTCTTGCTCTTGACAGCCTCCTCCTCCCTCTTCTTCGCCTCTTCGACCTTCCTCTTCTGCTCTTCCTCCAATTGCCTCGCCTTCTTGGCGGCCTCGTCGTCTCCGGTCTTCTCGGCGATTTCTGCCTCCAACCTAGCCTTTTCGAGCTGCTCCGCGGCGTCCTTGGCCTCTTTGGAGGTTGCGATTTCGATCTGGGTCTTCTCCAACAATTCAACCTCGGCCTTCCCTCCCTGCTCCCCCTTGTTCTTCTCCAACTCGAGCTGCTTGAGCCTGTCCTTCTCAACGTCCAACAGGTAACCCCCGCCGTTGGCCACCGAAATGGCGTGGTAAATGGCGCTGGCCCACTCCATCATCTCGTCCACCGTCAGGCCCTGCATGATGATGCCGGTGATTCCGCTCACAACCTTGAAGCAAAAGTACTGCGACGTCTCGCTCCTGTGCACCAGGCTCACCGCGCTTCCCATCAAATGGATGACTCCCTTCAACACCGCGTCCTTCCCGTCGTTGCTGAAGTACGACAGCCTCCCCTCAGCGAGCACGAAGTACCTCGGCTTCCAGTTTTTCCTCTTGCTCTTTCTTCCCCTGCCCTGCTTGGTGAGCCACCCCCGCTTCTCCGGAGCCAGCCTGAACCCCAACGAAAGCGGAGGCTGCCAAGCAGTCAACCTCTGAATGGTCTTAGTGTAGTCTGCCAAAATGACCTCGTCCCCGTTCACAGTAGTGAGAGCGGACCCGATGCTAACGTGGGTGGTGTCCTGGTTCGCGAGCTTCACCAGCGCCCAGTTTCCAGATCGCTCAAGCACCAAGCCCAAAGGTTTCTTCGTCTCGAAGATGACGTCGTAGAAGATCGCCTTCTGCTTCTTCGCCGCCTCCAACAGCGGGTCGTTCGTGATGGCCTTGCTGTTGTTGATGGCCTCCCTCAGCTTCTTGATCCACCCGGCCGTGACCTCAGCGTTCTCCCCCTGCACGTGGAGGACTTTGGAATTCGTAACGAACTCGAAAGAGTGCTCCTGAAGCTTCGTCTCGAACACGGAGCAGTTAGGGGACAGTACGTACACGTGCTCAGGCGCCATCGAGCTATCGTCCTGCGATTTATGGGGGTTAGACATTTTGAATATATTTAGCTGCTTGGGTTAATTTACATTTTGTTCTCACCTCGAACTGGTAAAGCTCCGACTCCGTGAGCACGAAGAACCTGTCCTCCCACTCCACGTTTCCACTCTTCGGCCTCGCGCTCAAAAAGCCCGTGTGCAGGCTCTCCTTCGACACGTCGTCCACCTTGGTGTTCTCGTAGTCAACCTCCATGAAGCCGAGCTTCGACACCTTCTCCCTGACGGCGTTTACCCACTTATCGCGTTCCTCCTCGTTTTCGGCTCGGAGCTTCCAGAATTTGTTGTCCTTGAGGTTCGTTTTCATGATGAGGGTTTTGGGGCCTTCGGTCTCGACAGTGGTTTTGCCTGAGAACATGCGGAGGCCTTGGATTATGGACGTTTTGTAGAGGTCGCTGTGGTAGGTGAGGCAGTCGTTGTGGAGCATGAAGAACTGAGGGAGGGGGTGGGGAGGGGGGAGGATTGGGGTTAGTTATCTTTATGCGTAAAACGGATAAATGTGATGTGTATCCTGCCCCCAACCCTAACCCTAACTCACCTTCCTAACCTGCTTCGCCTCCAAAAACCTCCCCGCCTTATGCAAATACCCCCTCATTGAATTCCCCAACTCCGCAATAACTACCCTAATAGCGTTAACCCACACCTTCCTCTCCTCGCTGTGCTCGGCGGCCATTTTCATGGTCACGAACTGGGTGGAGACTTTGAAGCCGAATTTTACACCCTCTTCTTCGAAGCCTTCGATTGTGGCTGCTTCGGTGAGCAGGACATCGCCCTTGGCGACGTCTGAGGAGGGAGGAGATAGTTAGTTAGTTAGTTAGGGCAGGGTTTGAGTTAGGGCTAGGAATATGACGACAATTACGCGCTCCTCGCATTAAGAACATTCTAAATTAGCTCGTCGCTTAACTAGCTCGTCGCTTAACTAGCTCGTCGCTTAACTAGCTCGTCGCTTAACTAGCTCGTCGCTTAACTAGCTCGTCGCTTCGCTCCTCAGCTCGCTTCGCTCCTCGGCTCGCTTCGCACTTCGCTTGACGTGCTGACTCACCGGTCTTCTTATGATCAGAAAAATAAGTCAATGTATTATTCGTCAAAACGAAATACCTCTGTTTCCAAATTCCGCTGCCGTTCTTCGCACTCTTCGTCAAATAACCGCTCTTTTGGATACCGGAGACGGTACCCTTGGCAAGCTTTTTTTCTTTGGCGGAGGAGAACATGAGAAAACACAACGAAACAGGGGAACGGTTATTGTCTGGGGGATTCTCAGGGGTCAGATGTTGGGGGAGGGCTTTTAGGAGCGTTGGCTAGGATTTTATTAAAGTAAGGAGTTAGCAGGTTGTCTTAGTTGGGGCTTGAAGGTGTTCTTATATCCTTTGGAGTGCGCAGGGAAGCAAGAATAGGAACTGTTGCTGGAAGCTATTTTTCAGGTATTTTTGCTGAAGAGCAACTTCCCCTTCACCAACTTACGCTTTCTGAGCTCGGCGTTCAACACAGTGCGTAAAAAGCACACCTGATCTTCTCCAGCCCTCCCCCCCTCCCTCCTACCCCCCTCCAAATCAAACCCTACACCTTCGCTTAAACCTTGGACTAACCCTCCCTCTTGTTTAACTTATTTTAATTAATTTCACCATGGCTGAGCCGCCTCCCGAGAACCAGCCACCGCCCCCGGTCTCCAGCGAGGAGAAGAAGGGCGACGACGCCCAGCAGGTTACTCAGTGGAAGGAGGGCGACGAGGAGAGCGCAGCTATTAATTCACACCCGAGAGCGAAGGTACTTAGCCCCAACACCCCAAGGCCTTTTGGCCCCCCCCCGTGCCGAACGTTCTAACACAAAACACACAACCCTAATCCTGCCCCCCGCCCCCCTCCTATCCCCCCACCCCAGGAACTCCGCAAACGCATCCTCGACCGTCGAAAAGACCGTGACAAGGCCCTCGGCATCGACCTCGACTCCGAAACCGGCGCCACCATCGGCAAAGACGGCAAGCCCACCGAAAACCCCGACGCCGCCTTCCTCCCCTTCCTCCTCGCCAACGCCAAGAAGAAGAAGAAAAAAGTCAATAAAAAACAACTGGACGCTGAAAAAGCACAGCACGGGTCTATGATGTTAACTTTAGCTAATTATAATGCGGAGAATAGGATTTTTTTGGATAGAATGGAGCAGCAGTATAGCGTTACGAAGACGTTGGATACGCTGGCGAAGGATATTGGGTATAGTCAGGGGAGGGGGAAGGAGAAGATTGATAGTATTCAGGTTTATGAGAAGGTGAGGACATTTTTCCAAGGCTTAAGGTTAACAAGTAAGTTAAAACGCCCTCTCGCTCGTACTAACACAAACACACAACCACACCTCAAACCACACCTCAAATTACACCTCAAACTACACCTCAAACTACACCTCAGCGCCTAATGAAACTCCAAAAGGAAGTCCGCGACGGCCCCAAAACCAACCACGACGCCGACAAGGAAGTCGACAACGCAATCCGATCCGCGTTCTCCCGCGACATGAAACAGGACTTCGCTCAGTGCAAGAAGTGCAACGAAAGGTGAGACGCAGCGAAGAGCGAAGCGACGAGCTGGGAATGCGACAATTACGGTCGTAATGAGGCGTAGTGAGGATTGACGCGGCGCTAGTAGCTTTAGTCTAAACGCTCAAGCCGCTTTCGTCACTACGTAATTCTAACTCGTCAACACCAATCTTCATGCATCTCGCTACGCTCGTCGCAGGTTCGTCAAGCATTTACTCTTCCAACATACACTATACTGTAATGGTGATACGTCAGGAGGAGGGCCTACGACCGGTGTGAATGAAGAAGACGAGAAGGAAGAGAAAACTCTAGGAACTGGTGAATGCTTCTGCCAGCTTTGCGGGAAGAAGTTCACCGATAAAACAATCGAAAAACACACCAAAAAGTGCGAGGAAAGGCAGAAATTTTTAGAGGGCAAAGAAGGCAACGATTCAGCCCTCATATCCTTGCTACCTCCCCAAAAACCGAGGAACATAGTTATAGACGCGGTAGGTCCAGACTACATAAAGCTGAAATGGGAGCCTCCTATTCTAGACGGCGGATGTAAAGTGTACGATTATCAAATAAAATTCAACGTAATCCGTATCGAGAAGGTCGGGAAGAAGGAGATCAAGCACAAAACGGAAGTCCCGCCAATGCTGTGTAGCAGGTGGTTGAACAGGCCGCCGGTTGCGAGTTATGGATATGAGATTGTTGATTTAGAAGCTGATACGTATTACGAGGATATACAAGTTAGGTGTAGGAATAAAATTGACTGGGGACCTTTCAGCAAGGCCCTCGAACCAGTTAAGACTCTGCCGTCTGTGGAGCCTACGCAGCCTTTATTTTTTGAGAATGTTAAATTGACGAGTGCTATTATTGCGTTTCAGTGGGGGGAGGTGAGAAACTGTTAGGAGCGAAGCGACGAGCTGGGAATTCATTATGAGGCGGAGCGACGTAGTAGCATTATCAACGCCGTTATCGCGTACTTGGCTAGAAGTTTCTAATACGGCTCGCTTCGCTTGCCGCTCCTCGCTACGCTCGTCGCAGCCGGCGAATGATGGAGGTAGTCCGGTGGTGGATTATCAACTTAATTATACGGAGGTGGCGTTGAAGGATGAACAGGGAGTGGGAGTTAAGAAGGAGAGCGAGAAGTATGATGAGATTAAGCACGAGTGTAAGGTTGGGGGGAACCATACGTACCATAGTTTTTTGGATTTGAGGGGAGACACGATTTTCAGGGATTGGGAATTGAGGGCCATTAGCGAGCAAGGTACGAAGCGAGCCGATTGAAGCATTTCCAGCGAGGAGCGAAGCGACGAGTTGAACGAAATCGAGTACGAATCCTCGTCGTTTCGCTCCTCGCTGCTCCTCACCAATAACGTTGCGCGTTGTTATTTATTTTTATTCTAACCCTCGATTTAATCCTCATCTTCGCAGGCTTGGTCTCGGAACCCGCGATTCACGTGCCGGTGCGGACGAAGGAGCCCACGAGGAGACAGATGGTGCAGAAGGAAATCATCAGGGTCAAGACCACTTCCGGCAATTTCATCGACTCCGAGTTCTACCAGGGCTTCGTCCAGCGTGAGGACAAATTGGACTACCTGGTCCGCTTAGAGGAGGAACTCGCGACGCTTCCCGACGAGTTGGAAGGCGAGGCGTTCAAGGGCGCGAAGAATGCCGGAAAGAAGCGCTGGGGGCAGCTCAAGTTTGGGGCGGGCGCCAGCAGGGCGTTTGGCTTCGGCGGGGGAGGAAAGCCCATGTTGAACGACGACGCCGCCAACGAGCAGCTGATGCCTGGCTACATTCGGCGGAAGACCCAATTTACCTACAGGATCAAAGAGCTCGAGAGGCAGATCGAGGAGGTGAGTGGAGGGAGTGTGAGGAGTTTTACAAAATTGTAATCGTTGGTTAACTAACACAACACGGCTCGCTTCGCTCGCCGCTGCAGCTGGAAGTGGCCAAGAACGAAGCCGTTAGCAACCGAAGCTTTTTGACGTACCAGATGGGGAGCATGCAGGAGCGCATCATTGCGCTGCAGGGCGAGATGGACCGCGTCGTCACCTTCCGAGGAGACGAGATCAACTCGTCCGTGATCCACGGGACGGATCAGCGCTTTACCAAGGAGAAGCTCAAGGCAGACCTGCTCATTGAGCTGGACAACGCTCAGGGCGACATCGCCAGTTGGAAGGGCGAGGTCATCCACGGCGACAAGATGAAGCTGGTGTACGCCAGGCGGAAGGATTACAAGATAGAGCAGCTGAAGGAGAGGCGAGCGGCCTACGCCAACTTTATGAACCAGGTGAAGCGGCACAAGAAGACGCACGCCAAGTTCAATGTGTCCAAGGTGGATACCATGGAGAAGTTCTTCGAGTGTTGGCGGGATAACATCCACAACATCCAGCGAGTGAGGAACATCATGCTCAAGGTTTGGGGCGACCAGGGACTGAGATTTTGCCGCGCGGCCATGTTCAAGTGGCGGTACGGCACCCACGAGACCAACGGGGGTGGGCTGGAGGACAAGTACAACATCATCGGGACCGGAGGGAGCGCTTTGGTCCGGTGCGAGAAGGAGAGGATGGACAACGTCAAGGACATGGCTGAGATTCTGGTCAAGCTGACGGAGGTCGAGAAGGAGGCGAAACTGGGGATGTTCACCAAGAAGCAGAGGGAGAGCCTGGAGAAGAACATCAACTTCGGCGAGTCGGAGCTGGGCCATACATTGGGAGATTATCCTAGGGACCTCGCCCACATGATTCAGGGTGCGTACTGCGAGGACGAAGCCCAGCGAGGAGCGAAGTAACGAGCTGGGAATACTTCAATTTCGTGCTCCTCGTATTAAGAACATAAAGCATATTATAAACTAACTTCTCGCTTCGCTCCTCGGCTCGCCACAGGAGACGCCTTCTTCAATATCAGGAAGTACGACCAGGCCATGAACTGCTACGAGCTCATGCTCGAGCAGATGCGGGAGGAGGACGACCCGAACGAGCCAGACGTCAAGGTCCTGGCCATGATCTACGGGAGGAAGGGCAGGATCGAGTTGGGGAGGCACCACTGGGACCGCGGCATTTTGAACTACGACCGCCAGCGGTCGTTGGCGGAGGAGATCGATTCCGACGTCGAGCTGACGGGCGCGTTCATGGGGCTGGGCGAGGGCTACTTGGGCAAGGGCGACTACGACAATAGCCGAGTGCTGTTCGAGAAGGCGATGCTCAAGTGCATCGTGATTGGGGACAAGGTCAGGCAGGCCAAGGCGTACAGGGGCATTCAGGTCAGCTACGAGCGAATGCACAACGTGCTGTACGCCCAGAGGTACAAGGAGAAGGCCGACAAGTTAGTTCAGGAGAATGAGGGCAGGTGAGGCGGGGCGAGGAGCGAAGCGACGAGATGGGGGGGACAAGTTATTATTTACATGAGACGGGAGGTTATCGCGGAATTTTAACTCGACTCGCTACGCTGCGCTCACCGCACGCAGGATCTCGACCGCCTTCGACAAGATGGCCGACATGAAGCAGAGGCTCATTGCCACCACCGCGAATTTAGGTGAAGAGATAACCTTCGAGCGTATCACGGCGGGCTGCATAAGAATGCGAGCGAAAAGGATTACGAGCGAGGAGAAGATCGAAAGGACGGAGGGGAAGCTCGAGGAGCAGGAGAAGCAGGAGCGATTCATCGTCAACCTGCTGGACAAGATCAGGGCGCAATTGGAGGAGGCCAAGAACACGGACAAGGACGAAATGAACAGTGCGCTGGTCCACGAAAAAGAGCAGGTGAGAGACAACGAGGAGCGAAGCGAAGAGCTGGGAATGCGTTAATTCCGTGTGTCATGAGGATCCATGAGGAGCGAAGTTTAAACTAGCGAAGCGAAGCCCGAGGAGCGAAGCGACGAGGATGCGTCGCTCGAGCGACGAGATGTGTCGCTCTCGCTCCTCGCACTAAGAACATTTTAAACTAACTCGGCTCGCTAATACTCGTCGCTACGCTTGTCGTAGGTGTTCGAGATCGAGGAGCTCAAGATGAGGTTGAAAGAGAGGGAGAAGAAGGTCGTCGTGCAGGTCGAGGAGGAGCAGAGGAAGACGAGGAAGCTAGCCCAGAACATCAAGAACCAGGAGGACGATTTGAAGGAGCTGGACAAAGAATTAGTAGTCGAGCAAGGGCCTTTAATGCAGCAAGTCATGAAGGCGAGGGTCTTAAGGTGCATTGGGTTGAACCCAAGTAACACCGCCGGCAATGAAGTCACAGGAACGGCTACTGGAGGTAAGAGTCAGCGAGGACGAAGCCCAGCGAGGAGCGAAGCGACGAGCTGGGATTACGACAATTGCGTGCTCCTCGCATTTAGAACATTCTAAACTAACTCGGCTCGCTAATGCTCCTCGCTACGCTCGTCGCAGGTATCGAGTTCATCACGGCGGTGGAAACGAACAACATCAACCTGTACGATATTCACGACGGTTCTCTAAAACTGGTGTTCTCCGGCGACGAGGAGGACAGGCACGTTGGAGAGCCCTTGGGTCACACGTCAGTCATCACGTGCATGTTCTTCCACGACGCCAAGATCTACACGGGAAGTATGGACATGAAAATCATGTGCTGGGATATTGAGGAGGAGAAGAGAGACTTTGTGGCAAAGGGCCACGAGGCCACGGTGACCTGCGTGTTCGTAGACGCCTTCAAGATGATCTCGGGGGCCGCGGACACGAAGATCATTATCTGGGACAAGGACACAGGGGATATGCTGAAGTTGGTGCATGGGCACAGCAGGGGGGTTACTTGCATTCAGAGCGGCGCGACGTGGATATTGAGTGGAGGCACAGACGGAGAGGTGCGGGTCTGGAGAAACCTCCATCCGAACGAGGACCCCAAGTACAAGGCGGTGAAGTGCGTGAGGAGGTTGAAGGGCCATGGGTGTAGGGTTACTGTGGTTAAGTACGGAAAGTTGGAGATCATCTCTGGAGACAGCGAAGGAAAGATCATCGTGTGGTGGTTGAAGACTGGCGACATCATCCAAAAGTGCCAGGCCCACCAGGGCTTGGTCACGGACCTCCAGTTCGACGCCACGAAGGTGATGCACTGCGAGGAGCGAAGCGACGAGCTGAGAATGTAGTATTTTACGTTACAATTCAGCTGTGCTGGTAGCTCCAGTCTAAAGTTGATGGCTTCTAAGTTACCACACAATTCTAACCCGTCAATTCCAATCTTCACGCAACTCGCTACGCTCGCTGCAGATCGTCACGAGCGGAGTGGACCACAACTTGCAAGTCATCGACATTACGACTGGGGAGGTGCTGCAAACGCTGAGAGGTCATAATGGTCCGGTTGTTGCGTTAGCATTTGATTCTATGAAGATCATCAGTTGTAGTAGTGACGGTGTGTTACGCCACTGGGAGTGGGGCAACGCCGGCCAAAAAGCCGACAAATGCCACATCTACGACAGCGGTGATAATTTGGCGAAGATCAGTCGAAAGTATAAGGTCCCCATTCCGGACATCATCAAGTGGAACGGTATTAAAGACGTCAAAAAATTATACATCGGACAGAAACTCATCGTTCAAAAAGGTAATCCTGATGAGCCTACAGAGGCAGAGCTACAAGCGAGTACTTTGAAGGCAGCTGATCGTGCTCGGGAAGCGAAAGTTGACGACAAGATCAAATTGGCTATGGCGAAGGCCGAGGAGGAAATGGCGAAGGCGAATGGTCAGAACGTCAGTAATAACTTACTGAAGATAGATTCCCATATCGAAAGAGCTACATTAACAAGTAGAATTTTGGCGGGTACTGGTGGATTGTTGAAGAAGGACTACGTTGAAGTTGACGAAGAAGAAGAGAAGAAGTTACTAAAAGCAAAAGACTATACCAGTTTGAATGCGAGAATTAAGCATCAAGGTAAAACGAAGGACGAGATGGTCGTGAAAGTCGACGATAAAAAACAATGGGAAACAACAGTAAAGCAAGGTGAATACGTTCCCGATAAAAAGAAAATATTAGAATCAATGGGTATGTTCATCCTCTATCAATTAATCGACGAGTTCGTCACAAAAGACGTTGTTAAAGATGCGCTTGCGGATGATATGTTTAATGAATCTTTGAATGGTAGATTCTTTAATTATAGTAAAGGTAGAAAACCGGTTTATAAACAGGCGAGGAGGTTTGGGAATGCTTTGGATTATGCGAGGAGTGTTGATGAAGGGGAGGGGGAGGGAGGGGGAGGGAGTATTAGCGGGTTGAGTCAGATTACGAGAGAGGAGGAGAAGAAGAACGCGAAGGCGGCGGATGAAGCTAGGAGTTTAGCTAGTGCGGGGAGTAGCGATGGGACGAATTTAACGGGGACGAGTAAAGGGGAAGTTATTAAAAGAGCGATGGAAGCGAGCGCGAAGAGGAGGGGAGAGGATATAGCGCCGGGGGGGAGTCCAGAGCCGGATAATATTGAAGGGGGGGAGGAGAATGTTAGCGTTTTAGGTGATGAGAGTTTGGACGGGGGGAGCTTGGAGGAGGGGAGCTTGGAGGAGAGTTTGGATACTGTGAGTGACCTGAAAAGCGTGGGGAGCGAGAAGAAGAAGAAGAAGAAGAAGAAGAAGAAGAAAAACGATGGGGAGGAGAAGGGGATTCTGAGCACGATGACCGGGGTCATGAGAGATGAGGATTATGATCATGACGATCCCTTGGCTTCGAGTTTTACGCATAGAGCGAGTTTAGCTCGCAAGGTCGTGAAGCCTGATTTGCAGATGCACTTTGCTGATTAGATCCGTCGTTTTGTTGTAGGGATGTTGATGTTATTGTTAGGATTGTTAATTTACATATAGCTAATTTAATTTGTATTATAAAAACGTAACGTTGTATCGGTTTAATTTCTCAGCTATTTAGGCATTGTATTGTTAGTGCACTCTCAATCTACTTAGGTAAAACAACAGGACTCCTAACCCTCCTAAACTTTCCTCCAAGTTCATCTTCAATCTCCTCCAAAACCTTAACAACAGCACTACAAACACATCCCTCTGCCATCAACTACTCCTCCTTTATTTCTTCAGGATTATCACAAGTATTCAAATGTTTAAAGGTTACGCCTAGCAATGAATGAAGTTTTAGTGTCGATTTATGGATCTTTTGGAGAGTTCTATTATTTATTTTCTCGGGAGTTCGCGGCGAAGGCAGCAGGGGTGCTGGGTCATATTTATGTGTTAATATTATATCCTTTACCTTCAAATATTCCTCCTTCTTCTCAACATTAACACTAAACTCCCCTTTAACTGATTCATTCTTAATCCTACTCTCATTCCTATTCATTTCAAAATATAAAGGCTGAATGAGTGATACAGCTATCACTGTTAAGAATAGGAGAGATAATATAATATTCAAGTATAACTTTGTTTCATTATTGATATATTGTGATAGTATGGTATTGATGTGTTGTGTAAACGTTAAATCATTATTTAAGAGAGGTAAACGTGCATCTAATAAATCAATAATACTCGCTGTAATGTTATTCCTTAAACTCATTAAATGAGTTGAATTCTCAATAATAACAGGAACCATTACTTCAGGGGCGTAAGATGTCGTCGGAGGTTGAGGAGGTGTAAGGAGGGATTTTAGGAAGGAGAGGAAACGGTGGAATTTATTCATTGGAGAGGGGAAGAGTTTCAAAGAGGGAGGAGGATGTAATATTTGTTGGAGGATGGCTTATTTACAGGGGAAGCGGGGAGCGGGGAGTGGAAAAATTCGACCTGCGATAGTAGTGGTGCGAGTTGTGGGGTTTTAAGTGACCAGCGACGAATGGACGTAAATGAAGAGTTCAACAACTTATTTTACCCAGGCCAATAACACTTCACCTCTCAATCACCTCCAAAAACCTTCAAAACCTCTCCCCCTCCGCCCTCCCACCCTTTAAAAATCCACTCACCCTCTTCCCCAAAAATGATTCGCTTCCTCATAACATTCTCCTTCTGCTTTGCTTTCGTCCTCCTCCTTCTTTCCCCTGAACGTTCAATCGA
>BLQM01000194.1:62809-72857 GCA_012489335.1 Triparma laevis f. inornata
CGGAGCCTTCCACGACCCCACTAGCAACCTCGAACCCAACACTCGTATCACCGTAGGCGTAGGAAGTATGTTAACGGCAGTTGAAATTCTGAGCGCGGAGAAGATCAGAGCGTATACTATGGATTGGATTAGGAAGGTATTTAAGGATGGTGGGATTGACGTTATTTTCACACCGACTGTGCCTTTGACAGCGCCTAAGGTTACGCCTGGAAGTTTGGAGACCGGCGAGAGCAACACGCCCTTGACCGTCGAGCTATGCAAGTACATCTTTTTGGGTAACTTCTTGGGTTTGCCTGGAATTGCGAATCCGATTGGTTTTGACGAGGGGAACGACGGCATGCCTATTTCGGCGCTGGTGACTGGTTTCCAGTGGGACGAGGACAAGGTGTTCAGGGTGAGCGCTGCGATCGAGAAGTTGGGGGGGGAGAGGAAGAGGCCGAGTGATGCGGTGGCGTTGATTTAAAGTGTGTTTATTTGGGGGGGGGGGTTAAGTTTAAGAAGAAGAGGGGGTAGGGCTTACATGGGAGAGTTAAAAAGAATCGAGTTTATATTGAGATAACAGAACATTACGTTTTTATTTACCCCTCCCTAAAAACTCTAACTCTCCTCATCAACCCCGTACATAGTTTAACCGCCTCCCTTCCATTCTCCCCCTTCATCCTCTCATTCTGTCCACTAATATCCTCAACAGCTTTCAACATACTCGTACTTCTCATAAGAATTTTAAGGGTTAAATCTTCACCTAATAAAAGAACTCGGAGGAGGCGGACGGAGGAGCGGGAGGGGTTTTTGTGGGATTTTGATTCGGTTTTTAGGAGGGAGGTTAAGTGGAGAGAGGCTTCCATGCCGTCTCGTTGGATGCCAAACATGTTGGAGTAACAGGTTTCAGTGGATAAAGTCGCAACAGCGCTTAGAACGTAAGACGCCGAGTCTTTTATCGACTCTTTAGGGAAGTGGTTGATTACGGCGATGAAGAGGGAGGACCAGACTGCGAGGTCGCGGAGGCATTTTTTGCACTTAGAAACCGCGGACTCGGCGGGGGAGGTCTTTGTGGGGGTTTTTAAGTGGTGGAGCTGAGAGGGAGACAGAATATCGCTCCCCCAGGCGTCGTCTCCGGAAACGTCAGACTGGTGGGAGTTTGGGGGGGGGGATTCGATGGCTCCCCTTCCTCCTCTTCTGTTCTCTTGTTCGGCGTTGGAGTCGGAGCGGGGCATGACGCCACTGACGCTTGCGACGAGGCACTTTAAGCAGTTTACCCAGCCGAGGGCGCTCTGCCAGTCGTCTCTACCGAGGGAGAGGGAGAGGGCGTCGCACGCTCTGGTGGGGAAGTCGAGCTCGAACAGGACCGCGAGGATCGAGGGGAGGGGGAGGCGGTTGGAGTCGGTGTGGCCGTTAGATATCAACGTCCTGATGCAGTTCGCGATGGCCTTGTCGCCTTCGATCCCGGCCTCGGAGACCAATGCCCGACCGACGTTTAGATCGACCTCGTCAGAGCACCCTCCCCAAACTCTTCCACCGCCTTCGCCCCAAACGTCGACGCACTTCCCTGACAGCTCGGCCAAAAGTGTGACCGCGTAGTTCCCCACAAGTCCGCCGTCCGCGATGAGGTCCGGCATTGTGTTGAAGACATTCTTGGACATGTTCTCGAGGGCCAATCGTTTTTCGCCTTCTAGGACGCAGAAAAGTTTGGGGAGCGAGAGGCGGAGGAGGCTCAACGCCGTCAGTTTGGTGTCGTGGTTGGCGTTCTCGAGGAGTCGAAGCATCGGTTCAATGATGTACGTGAGGAAGTCCTAGAAGTGAAGAGGGGGGGGTTAGAAATTGACAGAAAACAAACAACAAGTCACGACTTGTTTGCGAACCGAGGACGAAGCCAGAGCGACACAACCCTAATAACATTATAAACTAACTCGTCGCTTCGCTCCTCGGCTCGCTTCGCTCGGTTTTGCTCACCTCTCCTCCGTTCTCCTCCTCCAACCCTCCCTCTCCAACGAAAACCTCAACGCACGCCAGCACCTCCTCTACGTTCTCCACCCCTCCTAACGCCTTCCCCATATCCTTAAAAACTCCCGTCCCCAGACACCCTTGCCTCCTGCAAACCTTCCACCCGATGATCGACCGTATGTCGCGCGGCCACTGTTTCGAGATGAGCGATCTACGGGTGAGGATCTGCAGCAGCGAGACGATGTGCGTCACCATCGCTTTCGCGCAGTTGAAAAAGTACGTGTCTTCTTTGGATTTTTCGAGGCATTTGGTGAGGTAGGGTATGACTGCAAGCGAAGCGAGCCGAGGAGCGAAGCGACGAGTTAGAATAAGCGTAAGTGCTTATTATAGTTCCTCACAGATCTTGCTTACCTCTCCTTTCTAGGCCCACGACGTCGCCAACGAGCCCACAGCATATCATGGCTTTTCCTCTGACTGCCCCAGTGGCTCCTCGCTCAACGAGTCGTTTAATGCAGCTTTTAATCTTGGAGTTTTTATTGATGTACTCCGAGATTGACGAAGGGTTCAGGAGGAGGATATTGAGGAAGTTCAACGTTGACGTATTCCTCTTGACCTCCTGATTCTCCTCTAACCCCTTACAAATTTCGTTGCCAGCCCTCTCCTTGACGACGTCCCAAACCTGCGGCGAAGCGAGCAGAGGGTGAATCCGAGCGAGGAGCGAAGCGACGAGTTAGTTTATAATGTTATTAGGGTTGTGTAGCTCTCGCTCCACATCTTCGTCGCTTCGCTCCTCGGCTCACCTCCTCCAAACACTCCCAGTCGCTCTTCGAACTCAGTCCGCACTCTTTAATAACCCCCGCCCCCCCTCCAAAGATCATCCCCGCAACAACCGCCTCCGTCGCCGAAAAATCTACCTCCTCCTCCTCCTCCTCGAAAAGCTTCCCGAGCACATCCAAAGTACATAGACTCCGAATGATCTGAGAGTCCTTACACACGTTAACCACGTTCTCCAATGTCTTGTTGGCGACGGAATACTCTCCAACGTACGTTTTTAAAATATTCAACGTTTTCGTGCTAATCTCCCACTCTTTCCCCGTGACGTTATAAAACACGAGCTCCCCTAAGCGAGCGGCGAGCGAAGCGAGCCGAGTTAGAATGGTTGTTGGATCGTTTTAAGTTACATCGTCATCGTCATCATCTTCTCGCTACGCTCCTCTCCCCTCACTCCTCCCTCGTCCTCCCTCGCTCACCTAAAATCCCCAAAAGCGCGGTTCTGTATTCTCTGCATTTCTTAGCGTTCTTGATTCTTTCGATTTCGGCTTCGACGATCGAGACGGAGGCTTTGCCGCATTCGCCGAAGATGTAGCTGCATTTTTGGAGACTCTTTCCGAGGACGTTGCGGGCTTTGACGCTTTTTTCGCAGAGCTTTATTATGGAGTTGAAGAAGGAGGAGTTTACTATTAGGTTGGCTACTTTTATTTCGGAGGAGGCGTGGATTAGGTAGGTTAGGGTTTGGGGGTCTTTTAGGTGCGTGTAAATTTCTTTGGCGTAGTCTGAGGTGGGGCGGGGGGTTAGAATTTTGAGAGAGAAGAATTCTCCTCCTATTTCTTTCGTACCTTCGAGTTCCTCATCCTGCGACGAGCGAAGCGAGTCGCATGAAGAGTGACGTTGACGGGTTAGAATTACGTCGCGACGACTTTAACTTAAGTGTTGAGTCTGAAGCTACCAGCGGAGCCGAATTACCAGCGCAAATGTCGAGGTTCGTAGCTCGTCGCTTCGCTCCTCGCGTCTTCTCACCTTCAACTCCCTCAACTCCTCCCCTCCAATTTTCCTGAACTTCAAAGTCCCTCCATCCTTCTCCTTCTCCTTCTCCTCTACAATCTGATATATAGGCTTGACTTTAGTATCGTAAGTGGTGTAAATCAGGTCAATAGGGTTGAGCTTTTTAAAAGGAGGTGGAGAGTTCGGTCGGAGGCTTGATTGAGTTTGTTGAGGGGAATTACGAAGAGAATTGCAGGGAGAGGAATTGGCGGCACTGGTGTCCATCGTTTCAGACGGTCCAGCGGTGGAATTAATTTCCTCGGTTAAAGAGGTGTCGCTTAGACGGTCGCTTTCGACGGTTTCGAGTTGTTGTCCACCGATTTGGTTAATGGACGTTGAGGTTACGTCTTCTACGTTCAGTTCGCTTACGTCTAGTTCTTTAAGAGCCGTGAGCTGTTCAGCAGTGCTGGAGGCGGGGTCTGCGTTAGTGATGGAGGGATGGGGAAACGTTCGATACTCGCAGTTTCTTCTCACCTATTTGACGCATCTTCTTCAAGGTCCGTCAAGGTGCTATCTCTTTCATTCCTCTTGACCCTCTTCCCCACATAATAC
Organism: Triparma laevis f. inornata; assembly: GCA_012489335.1. Taxonomy (NCBI): domain Eukaryota; class Bolidophyceae; order Parmales; family Triparmaceae; genus Triparma; species Triparma laevis. The sequence continues at coordinate 67,124 of BLQM01000194.1, forward strand.
CCCTCAACCTGCGATGAGTGTAGCGAGGAGCCGAGGACGAAGTACGAGGAGCGAAGCGGCGAGTTAGTATAAAATGCTTCTAGTATCGTAACTCGCGGAATTAACGCACCCAGCTCGTCGCTTCGTTCCTCGCAGTTAAGCGTCTCACCTCCTCCCCCTCAAACATATCATCCCACCCCTTCTGCCTCCTAACCTCTACCCCCTCCGGCCAACCACACTCCTCCAACCAAAACCCATGCCCCCCCAATTCCCTCGGATTCAACCGTTCCGTCGGATTCTTCTTCAAACACTTCAACAACAAATCATAAAACACCAAACTAGGAGGCGTCGTACTCGCAGTTTTATTCAGAGTATCATTTAAACCCGTTTCAGAACTCGTCTTGAAGCTAGGTTGAGTATTGAGGATTGAGTGTTTTAAAGATTTGGAATCGGAACCTGTGAAAGGCGGTGAACCGTAATACAACTCGTAAAGTAAACAACCTAAACTCCAAACATCAGATGAATAAGACGGTATACCCGAACCGCTAGGGTTATTACTCTCAGAATCCTCCTCGGGTTCATTAATCCAAAGTTCAGGAGCGCAGTACTCATTAAGCCTCTCAATTTTAACTGGTTTACTTGGGGGTTTGGTGGCGGCGGTGAATTTGGAGAGTTTGAGGATGCCGAATTCGTCGAGGAGGATGGTTTTGGGGGTGAGGTTGTTGTAGATTACGCCGGAGCGCCAGAGGTAGGAGAGGCCGTTTACGAGGTCGATTCCGAAGAGCTGGGAGGGGAGGGGGGAGTTAGAATTATTGAAGAGGCAATAGCGAGCACGATTCGATCGCGACGAGTTTCGAACGCCGTTTACGTTCCCCATTCGTAATAATTCTCTCACCTTTATAGACGTTTCAGGGAATCGTAGGTCCGCGTCCATTATTTTCCTGAGTGAACCAGCGGGACAGTATTCTAGGATCAGCCAGAGGTTGTTCCTGGTTTCGTACCAGTCGATGAACGAGAGGATGTTAGGGTGATCGAATCTGACGGTTTTGTGCGTGTGTTAGTCAGTGATGATATGTTTATCGTGTTGTAGTCAGGGATTGAGTGTGCTCACCTGTGCATTAGAGAGACGGCGTGAGATGTTCCTTCGATCGTCTCTTTGGGAAGACGAGTGATGGCACAGTAGCTGATCGTGTGGCGAGCGCGTGCTTTGTAAGTGGAGGAATTGGGGTGGCCGAGGGGCGAGTAGATGTGAAACTTATCCATGGCTGGGGGTGCGGGGAGGGACGGTAGGGAGGAGGTTGAGGATGTTTGAGGAGGGTCGAAATCAAAAAAGAGGTAGGATCGGGAAACCGGATAGAGAATAGATTTGGGTGTCGTGGACTTGTAGAAAGTAGGTCAGGCGGACGCTATAATGTTAATATATGGGAAGATCTGTGTGACGCGTCGGTTGGATACGAGGATAGACTTGAAGAACGAGGACATGCATTTTTTTTGAGGGAAGGAAGGACGCTGGAAAGGAAAAATAATCGATCAGTGCTTCCTTATCTCGACGAGACACGGCTTCGGACTACACCATTTACAATATCCTACCTTATAGTGCCACTACTGTCAAATATCGCTCGATTTATCTTCGTATCCACCCATCACGAAGCATAACAAAAACGAGACTTGACATCGACACGCCACTCCTTTTGACTACTCCTCCAGCTCCTCCCCGCTAACCAGATAATGCCAAACTCTCGCAACTCCCCATCATCTCGAAAGCCGTCACTTACAGAATCCGATACGTCCGTTTCACGCTCTCCCTCCCCTCCAAATTCCAAACCCACCGACGGAAACGCTCGTGATGAATCTGCGTCACCCTGCCCTCCCTCTCCCGCATCCGTCACGACATCAATAAGTCCATCCACAACCTCAACCTCCTCTACATCCTCAACCTCTTCAACCTACATCCCCTACGACATCTGGACCCTAATAATCCACTACCTCCGTTCCTCCTCCTCCCTCCTCTCCCTCTCCCTAACCTCAAAATTCCACCTCAACCTCCTCCAAAAATACCCCCACCCTCTCCACCGTACAACCCGCTCCTACGATTTCAGAACTTCCTTACCTCATCCTTATATTCTTCAAAGCGCTACACTCTCTTCTTCAGGTTTACATCTCCCTACATCTAATTCAACCTTAACAATCCCTTCCTGGTTAACCGGCGGTCCCACAACAATCGAAATCTACCTTAACCAAACATCTTACCAAAATTTAACATCAATCCTAAAACTCCAAAGCATCTATTCATTTCCTGGCTCAAGTACTAGTACATTATTCTTAAAAAACCTAAATGAAACCCCTCTCTCCCGTCGCATCTCCTTCTCCATAACCTCCTTAAATTCTGTCCCCCTAACATTAAATTCATCCTCCACCCTCTTCAACAACAACAACCACACTCACATAGTAATAACACGCTCATCCTCAAGCGTTCAAATATACCGTGACGGTATTTTGTCAGAGACTTTAACGAGGGAGTCAAAGGATGAGAGATTACAGAGAGAATGTGTTTTAGGGGGAGAGGGGTTTGAGGGGACTGTTGAGTTTGTGAGGTTTTGGGATGAGGTTTTGGGAGGGGAGGATGTGGAGAGGCTGTGGAGGGGGAGAGGGAATATAGGTGTTTATTAAGAGATGTAGGAATAACGATTTGTGTAAAAAAGTTGAGTTTTAGGTTCTCTTAATCTTCATCCTCATCATCATCATCATCATCAGCATGCTCTTCCTTCCACCTCTTCAACATCTCAAATTCATTATAATGCATACTTCTAACATCGTTAAAATCCTTCTTCGGAATAACCATACCATCTTCGTTCGTCTCGATAGAAGTTAATTTCGAGCTTAGGAGGGTGAGGTCTTCTGTGGAACCTATTGATGATTGTTTTTTTGCTGCGTTTGGAAGTGGAATTGCAGGCTCATTGGGAGGGGATTTAGGTTGTACTCCCACTTCTTCTATCTCTGCGACGTAAGCGTAGCAAGGACGCATGAGGATTGGTGTTAGCAAAGCAATGAATTGTGTAGAGGTGAAGGCGACGGCGTCGCGGAAGTTGCTCGGCGGGCCTTTGGAGGCCATCGCGGAGCTCCTGCCACCACCGCTAGTTACGGCGGTACTGGCCGATTTTAGATCTTCCAAGCTTAGGGCGTCGACCGAGCGTCTGCTGTGGGATTACTTGGTGCTTGGGCCGACTTAGGGCAAGAGGATGCTTTGTCATAGGATCGCTACGACGACATCGACAGTCGTTCTTTAAGGACTACGGATGTACCGACGTCCTGTACGATGAACTTGTCGCCCCCATGCTCCACGTGCTCCCGATGGCGCTGGTTCAAGAGGTGAGCACCGCGGCCGCGCTCTCGTGCTTCCATGTCTTCGCCCTCCAATATAGTGGCTTAGGCATCTAGACTGAAGGGGATTTGGGGTTTGGGGGTGGGGTGCCTGCAGCTGAATAACTCGCGGAATTAACGCATTCCCAGCTTGTCGCTTCGCTCCTCTTGTTCCTCACCTGTTTTTTTAACTTTCAGAGTTTCATTAATCGATAATGATTTTGTACTTGATTCACTTAAATTGAATTCGGGAACGTCGACTTCTTTTTCAGGATCAACGTATGAAGCGAAAGGAGTGTCGGGTTCGTCGATTTTTTGACGGGTTCCACGGGTTAAATCGTGTTCTGAGAGAGGGTTTGAAAAGGGATGGTGTGAGGGAGCATTGCGCATCGTTAATTTTTATTTATAGGTAAATGAGAAGGATCGACTCACCAGCAATTCCATCTTCATCCCAAGTTAACGCTGTTTTCCTAACTTTCTTCATAGGTTCAGAGGTCATAATGGAGGTTTAGGGGTAGAAATTCGAGACGACGATTTGAGTTTTCGGGGGAGCGATCGATTGAGAAAGTTGAGAGACAATTGAGAAGCTATTTTACGAGTATTGGGGATTTTGAAGGTACGAGAAGTTGAATATATGACAACTAGACAGTTTTATTGTAGTAAGAGGTGCGCACGGCTTTTATAGATGGAGAAATTGTGGGTTTAGTGGATCGATATTAAATCTCTGTGAAATCACCAGATTTCATCGTCTCAGAATCGTACGTAGCTCAAAACAAGACGAGATCTGGATCCCGCTTCACCAGAATTAATTTAGTGTAGGTCGGCTATCTGAAATCAGGAATCGTCGTTTAATCGAAGTAATAATCTTCGTTCTTCCCTCCTTCGTTCCGGAGGGAGCGCGATCGCACGCTCATCTCCTTCTCCTGTTTTGAGGACGTGTGCTTCACCCTTCGAACTGGATTTGTTTTATTGTTACTAACACTTTGTTTAGCTTTTTCAGGTTGAGGTTTTATCATCCTTACCTTTATAGATTATTGTTATTGAAAGGAATTGGATTAGGATCGTTAGCTGACGTAAAGGTGAGACGCTGCTGGTGGACGATTAACAAGAAGAGGAGATCACTGATAAAACAGCCTAATAATTCAATTTTCTCTTCGAAATCTCAATGCCTTCCAAAGACAATCGTAAAAGTTGCGCTATTCCCCCCCCCCCTTCTCCCACTCCCCCTCCCTCCTCTAACCTCCCCCCAACCCTCCCCCCAGCTTACCATGGATACCTCCCCCCTAAACCCCCACTCCATAAAAGCCCTCTCCGACCTAACCTCCTTCGTCGCCGAAACCCTCCAAAAATCCTCCCCCTGTCTCCCCCTCCCCACCGCCCACACCCGCGCCACCCTCCTCCTAAAACACTGGACCGTCCACGTCCGCCAAAGGAAGACAGGAGCGAGCGCAGGAGGAGTCGACTGTTATTACATCGGACCTAATAACACGCGTTACCGTTCCCGCCTTGAAGTATGCAGAGCTTTAGCGTTTAAAGGGAATTCGGGAAGTGGGTTGTATGGGAAGATACCGAGGGGGAGGGAGGAAGCGTATGCGGAGGCGAGGAATAGGATGGGGGAGGGGTTTAAGCTTACGGGGGGGGTGGAGGGGGGGGTTAGGGTGTGGGATTTGGGGGGGGTTTGGGTGGAGGGGAGGTACGAATTTATATTTATGCGTTTCACCTCGTTCATTCATTCTAACAAGGCTCGCCTCGCACAGCTCTAAATACAAACTTGAATCTAATGGATGTATGTTCGAACGTTTCGAGTTCGACTACGAACGCGGTAAAGTAGGGCGCTTCATCTGCGGAACAGAACTCAACCCCACCACCCAAACCATGACCTACACCGTAACCTACGGCGACGGTGTCGACATGTTCCACCCTAATGATTTTGCTCCTAGTTTGTGCTTTTATAACAGGCCTACGAGTGGAGAAATTGAGAGGGAGGAGTGGATGTGCAAAAATGGACATGTTAGAGTTACGAAAAATCCCATGCTTCTAGCGCTTGAAAAACAGAGAGGTAAATCTGAGGCGGGAGAGGGGGATGGGGAAAACGTACCCGCACCGAAATTGAGGAAGATGGTTAGAGGACCGAGCGAGGAGGAGGTTGAGAAGGAAAGGTGTAAACCTGTTTTGAATAGTCTCATAAAAATAAAGTTTATTGATGGATGGTATGAAGCTAAGGTGTTGCAGGTTACGGCGCATAACGGGAAGGACGGGAAGGTGGAGAAGTGGGATGTGGGGGTGGAGTTTAAGGGGGATGGGTGGAAGGATAATCTTGAGGTTGAGGAAGGTCAGGATTGGATTTCAGGAGTTAATAGTAATACACTTTCACGTACATTCTAACCCCCCCCCC
>BLQM01000194.1:73070-84063 GCA_012489335.1 Triparma laevis f. inornata
CCCCCACTCCAACAGGCTACCCTAAACGCGACTGCTGTTTTTTTGGAGTCGGCGACTCCCCCCCCGAGTGGCGTAAAAAGCGCGTCGAAGATCGTTCTCTCTTCGAAAGTCGAATCTCAGAAGAATCCGAACGCGTCAACAAACTAGGATTCAAGACTACCACCGTAACGGGTACGAGCGCTGTGGAGGTTTGGGGGAGGGTGTTGGTTGAGATGAAGGTTTTGGAGGAGGGGGTTGTTGGGAATTCTGTTGAGAAATTGAGGGTTTGGAGGGGGGTTATTGGGGAGAGGGAAGGGGAGGTTGAGGCGGTTAGCGAGAAGGAGAATCTTTTAAGGGAGGAGTTGAACGGATTGAAGGAGGAGAGGACTAGGTGAGAAGAAAGTCTTGGGGGAAACAATATTGAGAACGATTACAAACTAACCCCCCCTTCTCGACCCCCCCCCCCTCACTCCTCGTAGGGTTGCAAACGTCGCGGACACACACGCGAACAAGAACGAGGGTCGGCTTGAGAGGATCCTCTCCGCCATTCTCAAGGAAACCACCGCCGAAGCCATCCCCGGAGAACCCGCTTCCAACCCTTCAGCGCTCTCGAGTCTCAACGACGTTGATAACTTTTACCCTCCAGCCCTCGCGAGAATGATGGAAGGTTTACCCGGAGCCTACGCCGTTTCTGAATACGCCTTCCTCGAAACCCGCTACACCAACGGCGACTCCCTCAGCGTAGAGAGCAAGAGGTGAGAAACGTGCGAGGAGCAAAAAGAAGAGGCTGGGAATGCGTTCATTTCGTGAGGAGTGAGGCGGAGCGCAGTAGCGACACGTCTAGATGTCAACGCCTCCTAGTAAACCGCCTCGTAAATTTCTGACGAGTTACTGCGAGAGGAGCGAAGCGACTTACGTAAAGTAGAGAACGAATTGTCTATGGACTCGGAGAAGCGACGAGTAAAGTGTCAACGCGTTGTCTATGAACTAGTCGCATCGCTCCTCGCTGGGAATGCGGTAATTCCGCTCGTAATCCACCTACACTACTAGCTCCAGTCTAGATATCGACGCCTCTATCACCGCTACGCAATTCTAACTCGTCAACACCAATCTTCATGTCTCCTCGCTACGCTCGTCGCAGAAAAAAAGCGAGGGATGTGGAGAGGCAGCTTACCACGCAGTTTGAAATTGCGGAGAAGGAGTGGAATAGTAAGAGGAAGGGATTGAAGAGGAAGCTTAAGGAGGTTGAGTGGGATTCGAAGAAGAAGAGCAAGGTGAGATAAATATGCGATACTTCTATATTCATCAACATCACACAATTCTAACACACGCTCACTTCGCTCGTCCCCTTCCATAGGCCGAAGACCAACTCAAGAACAAGCAAAAACGCGAAGAAGACCGCCTTGGCCGCCTCGAAGGAACCGTCAAAGAAAAGCTCACCCGCGAAGCTGCCCGCGAGCGCCAAAAAGTTGTCAAGCACATCGTCCGCACCGTCTCTGCGAGCGCGCTGACCGTGAGGTGAGGAATTGCGAGGAGCGAGGCGACGAGCTGGGAATAAGACAGTTGCGCTCAAAATTCAGCTGCGCTATTAGCTTCTGTGCAAAAGCCAACGCTCCTATCACCGCTACGTAATTCTAACTCGTTAATACCAATCTGCATGCCACTCGCTACGTTCATCGCAGGAGCCACGCAGCGCAGCTTTGTAAGGACGATGGGAGGGAGGTTAATGACTTTAAGAGGAGCGTTACGCCGATGAAGGAGGAGAAGAAGGGGGGAGTGGCGGGGGAGATAGCTGTTTCACTTCCGCCCGTGTACGAGGTAAGAAGAAGAAGAAGAAGAAGAAGATAAAGGAGCAGAGGATCCGCGAAACGACCAAAACTCTAATACTAAACACGCTCGCAACGCTCGCAGGGAGTCTACAACAAGGACATCCTCCGCATCTGGGAGTTCCTCACCGCCTTCCACCGCCCCTTGACGATCAACGCCCGCGTGATCCCTTCCCTGTCCGCGATCCAATCCGCCGTCGACGCCGTCGACATCGTCCCCAAAACCGAGACGGACTTCTCCAAGCGAAACAAGGCCATCCAGCTCCTCACGAACCTGGCCGCGAACTTCTGCAAGCCGCTCAGCGCAGAGGTCAAGAACTTACTCGTCACCGCCGAGAAGCAGAAGCAGAACCAGGAGGTGCGAAGCCGCTCAGAGCGAAGGGACAAGCTTGGAATGAGATATTCGTGCGAGAAACCATACTATTGTACTATGAGCATTTTATACTAACTCCTCGCTTCGCTCCTCGGCTCGCTTCGCTCCTCGGCTCGCTTCGCTCGCCGCTCCTCGCTACGTTCGTTGCAGATGCTCGCCGACTCCATCATCCCCGTCAATGAGTTCACGTGGGAAGAGATCGCGCGCCTCGCCGTTCTGAACAAGGCCTTCGACGAGGTGAGGCACTGCGAGGAGCGAAGCGACGAGCTAGGAGTACGACATTTGCGGTCGTAATTCGTCTGCGCTAGTAGCTTTAAACGCAGCAGCGACACCACTATCATCTTGACGCATTTCTAACAAATTAACGCCAACTTTCACGCGACTCGCTACGCTCGTCACAGCTCGGCATCGTCAAGACCGAGCAGACCTATGCCTTCAGGGGCCAGGGAGGAGGAATCTTCAGCGTCGTGAAGAAGCTCGACAGGGACTTGAAAACTGGAAAGCTCATCTTCCAGGCCTTGACCGACGAAGCGAAGAAGCAGCGCCTCGCCGGAGCTGCTGCTGGTATTTCCGCGGATGGCTCAGAAGTTGTTCCCACTCCGACCCCGACGACGGAGCAAACTGCTAACAATAATGCGAAGACCAACAAGAACGTAAGGGTTTCCGAAACCGGCAAGGTCACCGCCACCCTCCGAACCCCTTCCATCCCCAGGTAAGAAGAAGAAGATGAAGAAAAAGAAGAAGAAGAAGTCGAAGATGGGAGGAGGAAAAAACGCTTTAATATTCATTCTAAACTAACCCCACCTCCTTGCTCCTCGTCGCTGGCGAACCCAGCTCCCAATCCCCCCAGGACTGGAAATTCCACCTCCACATCATCAAGACCATGAGCACCAACAGCGGCGGCCCCATCAAAAGCGCCATCACCCAAGCCATCGGTCTGCTGTACAGTTCAAACCACCCGAAGAAGGAGCAGGTGAGGCGTAGCGAGGAGCGAAGCGACGAGCTGGGAATACGACAATTACTGCCGTAAATAAGGCTCCATGAGGAGCGAAGCGACGAGTAAAGTAGAGAACGCGTTGTCTGTGAAAGAGGACTCATGGTCTATGAACGTATTGCTTCGCTACTCGTGAAGTAGAGAACTCGTTGTCTTGAACTCGTCGCTTCGCTCCTCGCCGGAAACACGACAATTACGGCCGTAATTCAACAGCACTAGTAGCTTCAGTCTTAACGTCGACGCTACTTTCGTCGGTACTTAATTCTAACTCGTCGTTGCTTCGCTCCTCCGCTCCTCGCTACGCCCGTTGCAGTACACCACCCGCCTCCGCTCCTCCATCTCCGACGCGATCTACAAGGGCAACGCCAGCGGCCCGACCAAGAACATCGCCCTCAGGGTTCTGTCCGAGGAGTGCGGGGAGAACTTCAACTCAGTCGTCACCGACGACTACGACATGCCCCTCAAAGGAGAGGAAGTTTTGAAGCTCTTCCAATTCAAGGGAGTTGTCGGGCAGGCGAACTCCCCCCATAAGCCCGCCTCGAGCACCGAGCCCGAGCCGAGCCAGGACGAGGAGGCCAAGAAAATGGCCCTTTTAAGAGGCGCCCGTCGCCAAACGCCCTTCCCCTCCAACCCGCTGGGGAAGGTCCTGACCCTCCGCGAGGTGAGTTGAGGCACTTCGACTGCGAGGACGAAGCCCAATACATATATACTCCATACTAGCGAGGAGCGGAGCAACGAGATTACGAAGTCGTCATAATTAATAGGCTCTTCGAAAACGCCTATCATATTGAAACTCCTCGTTCAATTCGTCGCTTCGCTCCTCGCATTCAGAACATTCTATACTAACTCGTCGCTTCGCTCCTTGCCTCGGATTTCGTCCTCGGCTCGCTTCGCTCGTCGCAGCTCGACAACCTCTCCGCCGAGAGGGAGAAGTACGTCCGCAGGTCCCGCAAGTTCATGAAGAAGAAGGACGACGAGTCGGATGACGACGAGGACGACGACGACAGCGGCGACGAGAAGGATAACAAAGAAGAGGACACCAAGAAGCCCGTCGGAGGCCGCGGCTCCACCTTCATCAGGTGAGCTGAGAACAAGTTATTTGCGGCCGCAATTTGCTGCGCTGCTTGATTCAGACTCGCGAACTAAGTTGCTAACATCGCCACGTAATTCCAACACGTCGATTGTTCGTTTTCATGCGACTCGCTTCGCTCGTCGCAGGATCAATGAGGAGGGGAACTGCGAGGTGATTCCCGGAGCGCACGTCGGCCTCGTCCCCATCGCCCAGACCACGTACGTCGTGAACGGCAACGTCGAGGGCTATGCTCCCTTGGACCAGTCCCGCTTCCCCAAGATCGCCCGCGAGTTCCCCCAGAACAAATGGATCGTCTTGAGGAACTACGACGGGCACTACAAGATCTGCCACGAACACGAGCCCACGCACATCTACGGTAGTTTAGGGCTGGCGAGGGAGTTCATGGCGACGCTTCCGGAGGAGGAGAGGGGCAACTTCGGAGAGCCGCCCTTCATCCCCAGGCAGCCCGGAGAGGTGAGAATAAAACGAGGAACGAAGCGACGAGCTGATCACGACCAATTCTAACACACACTCGCCGCTCGCTATCACAGGAACCCGACCCCAACAAACCCAGACCCGTTTTAAAACCCAAACTGCTGGTCAAACTCGAAGGTCCCAAGTCACCCTTCCAAAAGACCGAATACGACGAGTTCTGCGGCGACGTCCTCATCGCCCCGGAGGCGATCCGCAGGTGCCTCGCCATCGTCAGGTCCCTGTGCTTGATGGGCGCCTCAAAAAATTTCATCACCCCTGTCTCCCCCAAGGACATCCCCACCTACTACGAGAAGGTGCTCCGACCCGTCTGCCTCATGGACATCGGGAACCGCCTCCTCACCGCCGCTCGCGCCGACGAGCCCGACGAAGTCTTCGCAGTCACCACCATGGTCGACGACATCCACCTCCTCGTGAACAACACCTACTGCTTCAACGTCGTGGGCAGCGTCACCCTCAACAACATGGACAAGGTCGCCAACACCTTCGAGCGCTTGCTGTTCGACTGGCTGTTGGCGCCCAACCTCCCCGCATTGGAGGAGCTGAACGACGAGATTTGCTACAGCCAGGGCAAGGATGATTCCGACGACACCGAGGTACGAAGTCGTGAGGAGCGAAGCGACGAGCTGGAAATGCGACAATTACGGTCGCAATCTGTTCGCACTGTTAGCTTCAGCCTTAACGCGCAAGCATCTTTCTACACTACGCAATTCTTACTCGTTATCGCCAATCTTCATGCGACACGCTTCGCTCGTCGTAGCCCGTCCTGATTTGCGACAAGTGCGACGCCAAGTACAACATGACGCGCCTCAACCCTCCCCTGGACCGTGTGCCCAAGAACGAGTGGTTCTGCCCCGGCTGCGTCGACAATAGGTGCTGGTTCAACGTCGATCCTCGCATCGGAAAATCCGTCACCAAGCAGGACAGCGGGGCCGATATCAAGGCCACCATCACCAGCTGCAACGTCATGGACGCCAAGCTGTCGTACAACGTGTCTTACTTGAACAAGAACGGCACCAACATCGTCGACCAGTGGAGTTTGGAAGACGTCGACGCTCAGCTCATTGACCTTGGGGAGGTCCGCTTCCCTGACGCTGTCTGCCGCTCCCTGGGCTACAACCACGGCGGCCGCGACCACGGGGTATTGCAGCAGATCCTCCCCCCGAACTGCGACCCTCGCTACTCCGTCAAGGCGGCCGAGGCCTCCGCGACCTCTTCCTCCTTCCTCGAGGCCATTAACGGCGTCATCACCATGAACACCAAGGCCGAGGACAGGAAGGGCAAGGACTGGGTCGAGATCTTCAAGGTACGAGGCGAGGAGCGAAGCGACGAGCATTCAGAACATACTATACTAACTCGCCGCCTCCCTCCTCGCCTAACGCAGCTCCTTGCGTCGCAGTGCACCAACGCAGCGGAGGTTTCCGCGGAGATCGAGGCCTTCGAGGCCTTCTCCAAGCAGCAGTTCTTGACCCAGTCCTCCAACGCCAGCAATATGCTCAACATCGACGCGTCGGAGCTCTTCAAGTTGCAGCACGAAAAGGACTTCGCGGACGACACCAGACCGGCTGCGCTGGCCACGGCGGTGAAAGTGAAGGCGAACAACGACGATTTCATGCATGTCGACGAGGTCGGCGTTGTCTCGGTGGAGGTGGTGTCATCGGAAACCACCACAAGCAATGTTGTCAGTGCTAGTGCCGAAGTCGTCTCCGGCGTGGTCGTCAAGAGCGACGGATCGGACGCAGACGTAACCATGACCGACGTCTTCGAGGTCGTCGAGACCACGTCCACAGAGCTGGTCCAGCCGACCATCACGTCCACGTTTTTGACCCCGGAGGTCATCGCCGCGGCGGAGAAGAAGAAAGAGCGAGAGGAGCAGCTCGCCGTCAGGCACAAGCGCAGCAAGGTGAGACGCAGCGAGGAGCGAAGCGCGAAGCGACGAGCTGGGAATACGACAATTACGGTTGCAATAATTCCATGAGGAGCGAAGCGACGAGTAAAGTAGAGAACGCGTTGTCCATGAACGAGGATCGTGGTCTATGAACTTGTCGCTTCGCTCCTCGCTGCGAATACGACAACTACAATCGCAATTCATCTGCGCTAGTAGCTTTAGTCTAAACGCACAAGCTGCCTTCAACCTCACCCGTTTCTAATTTGTCAACGTCAATCTTCATGCGACTTGCTTCACTCGTCGCAGCGGCGGGAGGACGCCTTCACAGCGCACGCGACGAGCCTGCAGATCAAGAGGGCTTTGGGAGAAACTGAAGCCGCCACCGTCCTTCCGATTCTGACCTCGACGCTCACTGAGCCCGAGATTTCGGACATCTGCTGCCCCGACCTCCGTTGCAGGTTCTGCGGCCAAACTGACAGGCAGCTCTGCGCCCCGCTGGTCCGCTTCCCCACAGAGGACGACTGGAACGAGACGTACAAGCACGTTTCGTGCGACCGCAAGTGCAGGGCAATCGCAGAGAGCGAGGACGGGAAGCTCTCCTCGGTCAAGATTAGGGTAGGGGGACAGCTCATCAGCGTGGAGGCCGAGGAGAAGGTAAGGCGCTGCGAGGAGCGTAGCGACGAGCTAGGAATGCGATAATTACTGTCGTAATTCATCTACTCTGGTAATATAACCTTAGTTTAAACACACAAACTACCTTTACCCTCACCCAACTCTAACTCGTCAACGCCAATATTCATGTGACTTGCTTCGCTCGTCGCAGGAGAAGGAGACAATTGAAATGGTCCCCGACAAGGGCATGAGGGAGTTCGTGCCCTGGAACGCCGAGGCCTTCCAGCAGGAGCTCAAGCTGAGGGACGAGGAGCAGGTGAGGCGCGCCACGAGGACACGTGCCTAGGAACTACATAATCTCTTCACTTTGCTCCGCTCCTCGTTCTCCCCACTAACACGCTCGCTGCTCCTCGCTACGCTCGTCGCAGGTGCCTTTTGTTACTGGGGGATTGATTGCCCACGAGAACTGCGCCATCGCAGTCCACACCATGAGAAAGAACAGGGTCAGGAGCGAGTACAAGGAGCGCTACTTGAGGCAGATTGAGGAGCAGGTGAGTGACAGCGAGGAGCGAAGCGACGAGCTGGGAATGAGGTAATATAGTTCATTATGAGGCGCTGTGAGGGGCGCGAATCGACGAGTAAAGCAGAGTTTGAGTTAGCTATGACCTCGGAGCGAGACAACGAGCAAAGTCTATGATCTCGTCGCTTCGCTCCTCGCTGGGAATGTGGTAATTTGGTTTGTTATTCTTCTACACTTGTAGCGCCAGTCTAGAAATCGACGCCACTATCACTGCTACGCAATTCTAACTCATCAAACCTATTTCTAAACGACTCGCTACGCTCGTCGCAGTGCATGAGGGACTGCGGCCGCTCGGTCCCCCTCGGGGAGGACCCCTTCGGCCGCCTCTACTGGATGCTGAGCAGCGACAGGAACGTTCTCATCGTGCACGACCGCCCCAAGGACCGCTTCGTAAGGTACTGCACCCACGCCTCTATCGCCGCGGTGATCGTGGCATTGGGAGACGCCGAGCCGGCCAAGGAGGTGAGGCACTACGAGGACGAAGCGACGAGCTGAGAGAGAATTTCGTGTATTCGACGTTGCAATTTGGCTGAGCCTCAGCACCTCTAAAGTTACCACACAACTCTAACCCGTCAACTCCAATCTTCACGCGATTCGCTACGCTCGTCGCAGCTCATCAGGCTCTACCCGCAGAGCCAAAAGATGATCGAGGACAGGAGCTGGGCGGCCGTGCTGCAGGGCGACGACGAAGGGACGTTAACGGACGACGAGGCGAGCGTCGGGGGAGACGACCTGGACGCCGAGCGCATGATGATTGACGAGGGAGAAGACGACGCCTACCAGCACGTCAGCGAGGAGAAAAGGAAGGGAGGAGGAGGCAAGGTCGACATGGGCAAGAGCGTGTTGGTAGTATCGCCAAGTGGCGGCCAGTACTGGGACGCCAAGGTGATAGACGTTGCCAGGGGAGGGGAGGAGCAGGTCGTTGGCTACCGCGTCCACTACAAGAAGTGGAGTTCGAGGTGAGTAACGAATAACGACGAGCACGAAATACATCTACACATCCTCCGTATTTATTCTAACTCGATTCTTTTCAGGTTCGACGAATGGGTTGCGCCGTACAGGGTCCTGCCGAAGGACAAGTACAACTTGGAAATGCAGGAAGAGCTGCTGGAGGGAGTAAGGGAGAACTCGAGCGCGCAGCCCGCCACGCTGAGCCTGGACAGGATCAACGCCGTGAAGCACCTGAACGCCCCCAACAGAGCCAGGGGAGAGGCCAAGCCGCACCAGCTCGACGTCGCCCTGCAAGTGCGCGACCCCAACTCGAGCCTGGAGAAGCAGCTCGCAAACCTGCGAGCCACACTGCTGGTGATCGAGGCCGCCATGCCGGAGGGCGCCGTCAGGACCATGGGCAAGAAGGCCAACTGGGTCCCGAGCATCGCCTCGCAGTGGAGGAAGAGCGTAGAAACCGCCGACGGGCCCAGCGCTTTAATGCGCTGCGTGATCAGCCTGGAGTGCGTGCTGGACGCCGAGTGGTTGAGGGAGGCGAGCGTGAAGATCATCGCCAACAACCCAACCCACAGCAAGGCGCTACAGGCGGCTAATATGAGTTCGGTGGCGATTCGAATTTATTTATTGGACAGGGGAATTAAGTTCGGAGCGAAAATGGGCAGCGACCAGAAGATCTTCAAGCGAGGATATTATTAAGGGGGTTTGAGAGAGGAAAGGATTTTGTGATTTGAATGGGTATTGATTTTGAATTTAATTTAGTTCTATTGAGATATCTGCTGGTGATGTGGATGTTGAGTTAGATGTAGTGGGGGAGTCTGATTCGAGTAGAGTTTTGAGAGCGCTGATTATGTCGACTCCATCGAGAACACTGTCGTGTTTTTTGTTGCTATTTATCGTTTCGAGGACGGTGCCGGAGGGAGGTTGAACACAGGAGGTGGAGAAACGACCGTCGCCGGGTTTGGGTTTGAACTTCGATGTGGAGATGACGCCTCGCTTAACTAGGATGGCGCCGTCGTGAGTTGGTATTGAGTTGCCTTGGACACAGATGCATTTGGGATAGCGATCTTTTGGTTGAGTGGGGGCGAGGGTTGATTTGAACTTGACTGCGTCGGCTAGGCAGGCTATAAGGTGCATAGACTTTGCGCTGCCAGGTTCTACGAGGCCGTTGTCGTTCAAGGTCTTTATGTCGTGCCAATCGACCCGGATCTCTTCATTGTGCTGTGATGAGCGTAGCGAGTTACATAAAGATTGACATTAAGAAGTTAAAATTAAGTAGCGGTGATAGTAGCGTCACTTGCTACAAGCAATTTCTCACCTCATTCAGGAATAAACCGGCTGCTTCGCTTCGATAAGGAAGAAGGTGGAAGGGGAGGGTGAAGGTTCGCTGGACTGCAGCGGAGAGGATTTTTTTGTTTAGGCCGATCTTTTTGCCAGTAATAAGATCGGGTAAGAACGCGAGATTGCCTTTGAAAGGAACGGCAGCGTAGATTACGGAGTGAATAAGAAAGGGGTTGTCGTTGAGGAGGGAGTAGACGAGGAGGCCGCCGTTGGAGTGAGCTATAACTTGTGGAGTTGATGAGAGTTGTTCTAGGAAGGTTTTTAGTTGGGTGACGGTTTCGTTGTTGGAACGTCGCCAGTCGTATGAAAATATGTAGAATTTTGAGGGGATGGTGGGGTCTAGGGATGGCGGTCCGTATTCGGTCGACAGGGTTTGAAGGAGGGGAGCGTAAACTCGAGCTTTTAGAATTGACGAGAAGCACGGGCCAAGGGGATCTGCAAGGGGTGGACCGGGGGTTAAGATTTGGGGGAGTTGGTGGCGATCTTGCTCGTTATTTGTCCAAGTCGTTGGGAGAGAGAGGTCGGGGGAAGATAAGTTGAGGACATGGGTAAGGGTTAGGAAGGAGGAGGAAGAGGAGGAGGAGGAGGTATTGACGAGGGAGCAGCCTTTATATCCGTGAATGAATAAGATTGGTGGGGGGCGTGGGGATGTTTCGGCCATGGTTGTGTGAGACTGTGTTGATAAAAAGCAATATCGTAGGAGATAGGTGGAAAAGACGGCGAAGAGGGTAACTGAGTGAGGGTTTGGGTGCATGTGCCTGGAAGATCTTCTGTTAGGGTTATGGTTATGGTTATGGTTATGGTTATGGTTATGGTTATGGTTATGGTTATGGTTATGGTGAAGAAGGGTTATGGTTAGGGTTAGGGTTATGGTTATGGTTATGGTTATGG
>BLQM01000195.1:7616-36187 GCA_012489335.1 Triparma laevis f. inornata
TGCGACGAGCGTAGCGAGGAGCATTAACGAAGCGAGGAGCGAAGCGACGAGTTAGTTTAGAGTGATCTTAATGCTCGTCGCTTCGCTCCTCGCAGTAACTCGCGTAATTGACGTGTTCTCAGATCGTCGCTTCGCTCCTCACCTTCACTGCCTTCCTGATGTTGCCCTGCTCCTCGTCGTCCTCGGCCTCGCACAACACCACGATGGCGGGGGAGTCGTTGATGTCGGAGCCGTTGCACTCGGCCGTCTGGGACAGCTCGGCGAAGGGCTTGGGGTACCAAGGAAAGTCGGCGACCTGGTCCATGGTGGCGTTTCCGCGGGCGTTTCCTGAGATTACCGAGCGCTTTCCGTCGACCTTCTGTGGAAATGAGGAGCGAACGAGGAGCGAAGCGACGAGTTAGAATTTAGATGTTCTTAATGCGATCTTTCGTCGCTCGAGCTCAACATCCTCGTCGCTTCGCTCCTCGGCTCGCTTCGCTCGCCGCCCGCCACTCTTTTCTCACCTTTCCCAAAACAACCAAAAAAGGAATTCCAGAAACATCAAACATCTTACTCAAAGCCTCCTTCGCGTCCCTCTTCTCGTAATCCAAAGCCATCCACGGCATCTCCCCGTAGTACTCCTTGAAACTCGCCTCGTCCCTGTCGGAACTCACGAAGACCAACTCAAAATCCTCCCTACTCTCCTTCATCTTCTTGTAAACCTGCGCGAGCTGAGGGGTGAACCTCTTGCAAGGAGGGCACCAGTGCGCACTGAAGTAAAGCATCAAGAACTTGTCATCCAAATCCTTCGTCTCAACGGAACCGTCCTTGCTCACGACCGTGGAGGGGAAGATCTCGTTGAAGGTGGGAGGTGTCCAGGGGAACTTAGCGCCTTCGGGGTCGGAGCTGACGTCGCTGCGGGCGTCAGTGGTGATGGTGGTTCCATCAGGAGCGATAACCACGAGTGTGGGAATTCCGGAGACCTTAAACTTCTTAGATAAGCTCCCCTTCGACTCCCTCTCCTCATACGGCAACGCGTGACAAGTCATCTCCCCGAAGTACTCGTTGAAAGCAGACTCGTCCCTATCGGAACTCACGAAGACTAATTCGAAGTCGTCGCGCTTCGCTTTAAGACCATCATAAAACTTAATAAGATCCGGAGTAAAACCACGACAAGGAGGACACCAATGCGCTGAGAAGTATACCATGACGTGCTTGTTCGAGAGGAGCTCGTCAGTGGAGACGGTGCCGGTTTTGGATTGGAGGTTGGCACCGAAGATTTCGGAGAATTTGTAAGTGCTCATTGTTGTTTTGTTTTGTTTTGTTGTTGTGTAGTGTGTTTTTCTGTGGGGAGGTGGGGTTAGTGGGGTGATGTGGGTTGGGGGTGGGAGGAGAGAACCGCAGGGGGGTTCGGTTTAAGTGTATTTCAGAAGATTTCCGGACTCAAGATTGAGATAATATCGATACGTGGTTTGTCGTTTTTTGAGTAGGATATATGACTCGCGGTGGGCTCAAGTGCGAGACGGTGGCGTGGTTGATGGTTGTTTAAGGAGAGTGGGGGGTGCCGGAGGGGTAGGTCAGGTCGATTTAGTGTTGAAATGAGGTTGGACAAGTTGTCGCGGATGGCCGCTGCGGGACTGTCGAGATTAGGTTTGATAAAGCATTAAAACGTACGATTGCGGGTATGTTGATGTTATATTCGTGTTCTTGTATGATATAATAAACTGAGAGGCTAACTCTTTTGCTTCTAAGAAGTCGGTGTATAGATTAATTACCTTTTGATTGAGATGAGGGATTGGATTACCAAGATTTTCCATTCCCACAATTAACTCTTCTCTGGAAAATACACCGTGAGTCGATGACGCTACCGTTCTGTGACGAGTGACTTGTCCATCGGGGCCACCAGGTCCTTAACCAACAAATCCCTTCCCGACGTTGTATGGATTGAAAACAACACCGCCCTGAGTTGTCTGTTAAGCTAGCCCGAGGGAAACTAACATTGATGGACATGGGGTTTAAAACAACATTTTTGCTGTCGAATATTGCTTCTACGTGGCATTTGATGCTCGTAACGCGGTGTAAATGGGTTATTGAACGTATTCCACTACTTCTAACAACCTTTTAATCCACCCTTCCAAATTCCTCCCCCCCCCTCCCCGCAGAGCATTACAAGAAAGCTCTTACTCTATTACAACAAAGAACCACTTGCACGCACCATGAGCGCATCGGCAGCTCAGAAGTTTCGCGATGAGCTGAAGAAGAAGAACAAGTCGCTAGCGAAGAGCGAGGCTCTAAACCCGAAGACTATGATTGAGATGAACCGGACAAGGTGAGGACAACGAGGAGCAAAGCGACGAGGATGTGGAGCGAGAGCGTAACCCTAACTAACTCGTCACTTCGCTCCTCGCTCTGGCTTCGTCCTTGGCAGTAACGGCATCAAGGGAATAATCGACACGCTTCGAGGTCAGCTCGCTCGTCTCGAAGCCGAGATCAAAGCCGACGAAAAGGGCAAGTGGGAATTCGACCTCGTCATGGGCCAACTCTCGAACAGAAAGAAGGACCTTCAAAAGCGTATCCAAATGAACGAGGAGTGGGCTAAGCAGTACGATCTTAAGATCGGACCGTTTGAGGAGACGTATGATAATATGACAGCGAGTATTGGGAAGACGTATGAGAATGCAAAGAAGGGACATGCGAGAGGACTGCAAGTGCTGCAGGAGGAGTTTGGGTATCACCCTGCCTTTAAGCAGAAGGATGACGCTTTCTTCGCTATCCCGTTCAAGCCTCTGTAGGTTGGTTGGAGTTGTGGTTCGTGTTATGTATGTTAAAAAATCCATGTAAATTTTATACCCAAAAATCACCCTTTACTCTTTCTAAAATCGTTCTACGGCACCTGCTACACCAAAAGAAACTACAATCCCTCCCAAAAACCCATTCACTCTTTCTAAAAATGTTCTCCAAAGATCTTTCTCTACACCAATTACACACTCACTTCATAGTGCAGTTCAAAGGAAGTAACCACATCTCCAATCCTGCGAAAATCACAAGCGTACCCAAAACACATCAAGCAAACGCTTGCACCAAGTATCGCTGCGCTCATTGAAGCAGGACATCACCACCAGCACTAACCACACCACAAACAGAGGGAAGGTGTTGACCACGTCTACTATATTGCTGCAGGGCGTGTTCATTGCCACCCTGCAAAGATGAGCGAAGCGACGAGTTAGGCGAGTTAGAGTTTAGAGTGTTCGTAATGCTCGTCGCTTTGCTCCTCGCACTCGCGCACCTCGTTCCCAAACCACGGCATCAATTCTTCACAACAAATAGCAGCAACAATCAAACTTACAGCCAAAACCAAACCATACACACAGCTCCGCTTCCAGCCTTTTTCTCGCTTCGCTTCGTCCGCCACAATCTTCTCAACCTTCTCCTCCACTCGCTGACGCTCCTCCTCGCTGATAACGATGAAGGAGATCATGTCGTCCACGTTGCTAGCGAAGCCGACGGCCATGCCATCCAGAAGGATGCTCTGAGAGGTGAAGTCATTGGACAGCAGGAGTGCAGCGCTGGCGCCTACCACAAAGGCGGGCACGAGGTAGACTCGCGAGTTGTACGACATGTACGACATGTACAAGAGCGCACGGACTAGTCGACTGTTTGGGTTATCGAAGACGCCCCTGGCCGCCAAAACCTCGTCCTCGTCGGAGGCCTGCGACGAAAGACGAGCGTAGCGAGTCGCATAAAGATTAGTGTTAACGAGTTTGAATTGCGTGACAGTGATAGGTGCGGAGGCCAGCTATTAGCAGCTCGTCGCTTCGCTCCTCGTGGTGCCTTGTCTCACCTGGTACGCCATCTACAAACGCACAGAACTCCCTACCCTTGCAGTCATCATGCACATTGCAGTGCGGGTGCGAGCTCTCCTCGACGATAATTCTCAGCACCGCGCACTGGATCAAGATGACGAGGAGCGAGAGGCTCAGCCACCCCATCGCCTTGCAAGTGCTGACCCCCTCCTCAGTTGCTTTCAGGGTCAAGACCATATGGATCCCGTGGGCCCTCTTCGTGGCGGCGACGCCGCCGGTCAAGTTGCCGGCGAGATGGCCGCCGTTGGCATCGACTGTGCTACTTGCGCGCAAATCCGGCGCCTTCCTTTGCGAGCTCTGCTTGAGAGCCTCGAGCTCAGAGAAGAGGCTCTGGACTTGTGTGAACAGGGCTTCGAGGGAGAGGGGCGGGCGGGGTGGGCGAGGAACCAAGCAGCGCGTTCACCTGCTCTGATTTTTTTACCCACAGCAGCTGCATGATAGGGGGGGGAGTCACAGGTGAATTGCCTGGGCTATGGATCTCGATGATCCTGGATCAGCTTTTGCACAAGATCGAGTATTCTTGTTTTGCTTGCAGGATAATAAGTTGTTAAGGATGGATTTTTGAAAGCCAATTTTACGTTTTGAGGCGATATGGCTAAAGTTCGGCTGAAAATATTTATATGGAGAATGCACGGAAAGCACTTATTCGCGCTAGTCGTTTTACATTCACTTTTTAAGCACGTTTTATTGTCTTTTGGATCGATTCAGGCCCAGTCATGTTTAAATTTGGCATCATGTGGACTCCAAATATCCGAATATGACACTTACGGACTCTTAAAAGTGCGAAAACACGATTTTAATGTTTTGAAATCGGTGTTTCTAGGATTATTTTGGACATTCTTGGTCATATTTGCCAATTAAAGGCCATATAAGATGCGGAATATGCCATTTATAGATAAAATAAACATCAGAAAGGCGAAAATAGATTTTGAAAAACCATGATAAAAGGTTTTTTGACAGAATTTGCTACTAAACTTGTGTACTCAGGGGTCTCAAAAGACCAATCAAGACAAAAAATTAACTTGAAAATAACCAGAACATTGATTTCTCCTCCAGTGATTTGACTAAAAATGATTTTCAGTTTTTCTCGCGTTCTCCAATAGATCGTAGCCTACACGAATATCATACAACCACAACTAGATCATTTAAACCAGTCCTGATCTTTTACTGACTTCTAGCTTCGGATAAAAGGAGCTATTAAGTTACGAACTTGGCTCCCCCCGCGTTTTTCACTTCCGCACGCAACCACTCGCGACACACCATGAGTCGCCTCCTCAAACTCCTCCTGTTCTGGTGTCGTAACAAACCCCTCCCCCCACCCCCACCCCCACCCTCCACCTCCATTCCCCAACCCCTCCTCCTCCTCCTCCTCACCCTCCTCCTATCCCTCCCCCTCCTCCTCCTCGTCCCCTCCCTCAAGAACAAAATCAAACAAATCCGCGGCCAGTTCAACCTCCAGCTCCTCTCCAACCTCCCCCCAACCACCGACACCTCCCGAAAAATCACCTCCCTGCACACGTACCCCTTGAAGGCCTGCCAGGGCCTCAACCCCGAATCAATCAACCTCACTCCTCACGGCTTGAAGAACGACAGAGTGCTGATGATCGTTCGCTCTGCCTCTGACCCAACCCAGCCAAAGCGCTTCTTCACCCAGCGCCAGTGCGGTGCTCTCGCCACCATTAAGGTCGAGGAAGTCCCCTCCACCTCCACCGCCACCAAATACAAGCTCTCCTCCTCCATCCTCCCTCGCTCGACTCCTCCTCTCCAGGTCGAGTACCCCCCTCCCCCTCCCCCAAACAACCCCCCCTAACCAACGTTGTCCTCTGGGACGACAACCTCAACGTGATCGACATGGGCGATTCTGCCGCTGCCTTCGTCACTAACATTGTGAACCACTACGAAGGTGAGCTGGGAATTGGATAGTTATTGTCGTAACTCGTCTGCGCTAGAAGCTTCAGTCATGGTAGGGACATCACTATCATCGCCACAAATGTCTAACAAATCAACGCCACCTTTCACACGACTCGCTACGCTCGTCGCAGCTCCAACGCGCTCCTCCCTCCCCCCCAAAATTTCCTTCCACGGCTCCCTCCGCCTGGTCGCCTTCTCCGCCGAAGCCAACTGCCGCCACCCCAACCCCTTGTACTTCCCCTCCTCAGCCCTCACTCTCTCCGGCACCCCCCCCCAGTCCGCTCTCTCCGACGGCTTCCCGATCTTGATAACGACGACTGCGAGCCTGAGAGACTTGAACAAGCGAATCGCCAAAAAGAACGGAGCAACGGTGAGACGCAGTGAGGAGCGAAGTGACGAGCCGAGAACGAGCACGAGGAATGAAGTGACGATGTACGACTCGTAGCTTTAGTCTCGATATTGATAAGTCTACTTTTGCAACGCAACTCTAACTCGTTTATTCCAATCTTCATGCGACTCGCCACGCTCATCGCAGCCCCCCCCAACGAACCCTCAGCCCATATCGATGGAGAGAATGTTCAAGGACAAGATTTCGAAGCAAAACCCCCCTCCTCCCCCGGTCATGACCATGGACAGGTTCAGGCCGAACATTGTGATAGAGAACGACATTCCGTGGGAGGAAGACAGCTGGAGGGTCATCAGGATCAACGGGCAGATCTTCCACGTGGTCAAGGGCTGCCCTCGCTGCAAGCAGAGCTGCACCGACCAAAAAACCGGAGAGGTAACTGCAGAGCCCGTCGAAACCCTCAAAACGTTCCGCTGCATGAGCGACCTACACCCCGACGACGTTTACTTCGGACAGAACGTCAGCACGACAGGGGCCGGAATAGTTTCGGTCGGCGATGTCGTCGAGGTGCTAGTGAGGGATGAGCGCGGCGAAGGCGTGTGGGACAAGGGCACCATCGACGCCGGCGTATAAATAGAAAAATGTAAATAATTTAAAAATATAAAACTATCCGACACAATTTTTGTATTTAATTTGTAATTAATTGGTTTGTTAACTACTATATGCTGTGAATGTTTATGTGGGTATCTGGGTTGAAGTGAAAGGCATCCGTGCTTGAGACAGAGGAGGAAAGGTTTGCTCTCGTAGAAGGTCTACAGATGTGAGGTTTCAGAATGTATTCTATAAACGTGAAAACGATCAACACGAACCAGTTTAAGATCGCGACGACAACCAATCCTTCAAGAATCTCGTTCATGACTGACCCTTCGTCGTCAGTCAACGCGTATAGGACTAACGCCTCTATGGAAAACGTGAAGAAGACGAAGAAATGAAATCCTTCGAAAACTCCCATGTTGAGTTTCATAACGTCACTCCAAGTCAACACTTTTCTACCTACGATCAGCGCCGGCACGATGTGGGTCAAGACTCAACTTACACCAATGAACATCGAAAGCCAGTAGGTGGGTTCCATAGGGTTGGCGCATTCCTTAATGAGCTCCTCGAAATCGCCTAAGTCAGATTTTGGATTGGATTTCATTATGCAACGGAGCGAGGAGGAGCTGATGTGGAGCATCGAGCCAAGGAGGGTTGGAAACGATTTGAATATCGCCGTTATTGTCGCCCCTAGCTTGCGATCTGAGAGCTTCGAGAAGACTTTAGTCGCACCAAAAAACGGAGGCAAGACAATACACGCCCAGAAGACTGCCATGATCCAATACACCATATCATTATAAGCGAGATACGCTTTAACGAATCTATAAACAGAAGCTAAGGTGACACAAAGTCCAACGAACAGCATCTCGTTCCTGCTCCCAAAGCCCCTTGCATTGCCAAGGACTGCCCCCCATGAACAAACTGCTCCAAAGATCTCAAACATCCGGGCGGCAGCCAACTATCCTCCATCGCATAGAGTAGTTGCCCGTAAGAATAACCTCTGAAGGTTGAGCAGCTACAGCTGCACCTGAAGAGGGCATCGTCCCCCATCTCTCGTTCGCTTCAATACATGCTAGGGTTACTTTCCCCTCTAGCTGTTCTATATTCTGGTCCTGGTCTTTAATATGTTCTTCCGTTTCATCCAGTCTCTTCTTCATTCCCAGCCCAAGCATTTCCAGTTGCTCGTTTGCTTTCTTTATAGTGTTATTTTCCTTATCCAGGTCTTCGATCTTCTGGGAATTGATCTTTTGCGCATCCTCTAGCCTAGAGAGAATTGCCGCGATATCAATTTCAGCCATTTAAAAGGTTTTCAGGTAAGATACACCCTTTTCAGGTGATTCTGCTAAAAGATCTCAATAATTGCTTCACCTGAAAATACATCCCAACAACGCGTATCCCGACCCAGCATCACCTCCCACCAACTACCCCTCCTCAACACCCGCCCCCCTACCCACCCCCACACCACCACCTCACCCACAAATACAAATTCTATGAATTTCCCTTTCCCCCTGCTGCTGCTGCTGCTCGTTGTCGCCTCCCCTACCATCACCCTATCCCTCATTCAATACGCCCACACCCAGAGTCAATTATACCACGCCATCACCGCCAACTTCAACGAAAAGCTGAAATATTATGGGCCTTGGGTCGGCTTCGAGACTCTCATTGTGGATCGTGGAGTTTACGATTCCCCGGATGATAGTCTTAATCAGAACTCGTTAACTAAGTACTGGGTACTCCAACAGGGGGGCACAATGGTTTGTGAAGGTGAGCGAGCATCACTATCCCACCCCCCACCCTATCACTCCCACCCACTCTACCATTCTAACACGGTTCGCTACGCTCGCCTTCGCTCCCCCCCCCTTGCTCCCCCCCCCTCCAGACACTGTCTCCACATCCCAACCACTAAACCACACGTGCGAACTTGACGGCCGCGCGCGGCGGCCATCTGGCGGCTTACTCACCTACCGTCAAATAATGAAAATGAAAACTATTACTTAGACGATTCGTCATGGGGAGGAGCAAATCCAGACGACCCAAACCAACATTATTACGAGTGGCCCTTCACACGATAAGAGGATTTAAATTCACCAACGGCCGAAGGTCGGAGGGCAGCAGAGGGGCGTTGATGATTTACCAACAGGCTCTGGTTGTTTTGGAGGTGTATTTGTTCGATGGAAACGTAGCTCAAGGCGAGAACACGGGACGAGGAGGTGAGTTGTTGTTGTTTCTTAAGAAGAAAGCGCGTCTCCTTCCTTCCTTCCCCCAAAAAACACAACTCTATGACCGTGGCTGGCAATACCATGGCCATGTACGTGGACGGAGAGTTCCAAGGATTGAATGACTATGGCTGGGAGCCACGCAAGACATGGAGAGATTTATGTAGCATTGGCAAAGGTAAACCAACCATAGGCTACCACAACAATCATAATCCAACTTCATCATTCTTAAACGCTCACCGCTCGCTAACCCACCAGGCCGACAAGACTCTGACAACTTTGTCGGAAAAATCTCGTACTTCAACATTTACGACACCTATCTCACCCATGCAAACGTCAACAATCTGTACGCTTGTCACCTTTCTAATACGGATAATACGGAATCGGATGCCAAATACGGATGTAAACACAAACCGACACACAGCGGCAACGACGATAATACCAATGGAGAACCGTACAAACAGCACGATCACGACCAAGCCGACCTCGAAAAGCTCATCACCGCCGGAATCGGAATCGGAATCCTCGTGCTCATCATGGGGACCAGCCTCTGCCTGCTCAGATGGGCGAAAAAGCGTTGTTGCGACAAAGACGAAGAAAATACAAACGCCCAACGGCCGCCGCGACAGCAGGCCCCCGTAAGAGCCCAAGCAACAGCAAGCCAAAATCGACACCAGTACAACCTCCGCCAGCCGCAGTCCCAGCCGCAAGCCCAGTTTGTCGAAATGGCACCACCGCGATACTCTGAGGCAATGACCGGAAACCAGACAGAAGTTGCCTTTGCCCAAGCCGTCGTCGTGTCAGGAAGGCGGCACAACTTCGACGGAGTCGTCACCGCACACGCAGTCTAAAAAAAAAAGTATAGTAAAGTCTATGTTTGTTTGTTTAAATGACCAAAAATGTGAACTACTGCTTAGCTAGTTACCTTTACCACGCTACAGCGCCGTACCCCAACCCCCCCCCATAACCTCCCGCCCTGTTGGCCTTCAACACTTCCGCGCAAACGTTACAGACCCGTTGCAACTTCGAGTCGTTGACTGCGTCCATCCTAACCTTCTCGAAGGCGCACGTTCCGCAGACGCACTTGCCGCAGTTCCTACAATGGTGCCTCCTGATCAGCACTGTAAAGTTTCGGTTGCAAATCTCGCAGCCCAAGGTGTTGGCGCCCCACATTGGGCTCAACTCGAGCGTCTCCGCGTAATTGGCAGGAAGATTTTCCTCCCTCCTGCGCCGATCTACGGCGCTGTTGATCTGAGTGAGCCAAGGACGAAGCCCGAGGAGCGAAGCGACGAGTTAGTTGATAATGGTTCTTAATGCTCGTCGCTTCGCTCCTCGAACTCGCCGCTTTCGCTCCTCAAAACCACCTCACCTGCTCGTTCCACTCTCCGACGTTTTCTCTCCCCTTGCCGCACTCGAAGCTCTTAACGGTCGTCATGATCCTCAGCTTGCCATTGAAAACTTTGCACTCAATGTCGGTCAGCTTGAAGACCTGCCTGAACTTGACCTTCTTTTGTAGAGTAGTCAGCTCGCACATGACGAGGTGTTGGTTCGTCAAGAAGAAGTGGGGTCTGCTAGTGTCCCCCGCCCTATTGAATTTCGTAATCGAGCCTGCGTCGAGTGGCGTCGTGTTAGAATTGCGCGTGAAGTGGTGAAGTCAGTTAGGGTTCGTCAGCAAGTCGCTTGTCGCTTCGCTCCTCCTCCTCCTCCTTCTCCTCCTCCCCGCACCTTCTTTGATAACCCAATTAGGAGCCGTAAAAATGTAAGCATGCTCCTCGCCAATGTGTTTAACAATTTCAACACCGCGCCTCATCCCCGTTTCCTTCATATACGCCTCTTCAACGAAACTTATAGTTTGTTGGGGGTCCCACCCTACTACGCTGTTGCTCATTCTACGGCCCCCGAAAGCTGTAGACAGCAGGGGTGGGGTGTTGCTCGGTCGCCTCTCCTGAACTCTACTAGAATTCTGACTCTGACTGTTACCGTTGTTGGTGGATCCCCCCATCAACCAATTTGTCATCCCGTCGTCTATCGATTTTCTCCGAACGTTCTGTACAGCGATGCCCGCATTGGTCGTCGCCAGCGGTTGCGGTGGCGTAGGGTTACTAATTTTCAACTCTTGACTATTTCGACGAACCATTTCCCCGAACACCCCCTTTCCTGCACTGGCCAGCCGACCGACGTCGTCATTATTATTGCTCGTTGGCGCAGGCGCTGGCTTTGAGGGTTTCGAAAGCTTGGATGGCTTGGCAGGTTTCAGAGGCTGTGGGGCAGCAGAGGTAGTACTACCATACATATTCCCACTCTCGTTCCCACTACTAACACTGCTATTGTTGTAGCTATTAGCTGCTACACTATGGCCACCTCTCACCCCACCACCTCCCCCTGAACCTCCGCCACCGCCGACGAAACCTCTACCTCCATAACTATTAACTTGTTGTGTATTATTTGCCGGCGCAACTCCACCACCTCCCCCCCTAGCGCCCCTAACGGGCATGGGAGGAGGCTGTTTCTTGACCGCAAAGGAAGAAGCCCCGTTGGAAGCAGCAGCAGCCCCATTTGTTAGGGCAGCATTAACAGGAAGGGTTCCCGTAGTAGGAGAAGGATTTTTTTGAGGAGGACCCCATTTGCCACTAGAGGGGTCCCGGACCCAGCCGCTCATGATGTGCTAGGAATGTTGATGTGTAGTTATTTGGGTGAGGAATTGGGAAATCGCGATTTGAAGGAGCAACAATTATATATGGGCAGACTGCTGAGATGGTCAAATCAGATCCCAGCAGGCATTATATTATCACAGCAGGCAGGGTAAAATCTCAATTCCAGCTTTACACAACTAATAGGAAACAACTGCGGTTACTAAAGCACACACAATTACCGCCTTGCAAATAAGAATCAATCCAAGTCCCCCTCCCCCCCCCCCTTCCTTCCCTCCTACGCGCATAAGTACTTTGTCCCCAATTTTGCGCTCGCAACTCCTTCCCATAACATCCCAAAGAAAACCCACAAGAATCAACCCCAGTATCACCAGCGCATAGACAGAGGAGGCTTACAGCCCTATTGGACATATCTACGTGCCTGCCCTGACCCTCAACAACAATGTTAAGTCCTATCCTGGATGGCCAGCGTTTGGCAGACGAGGAGGAGGAGGAGGTAAGTAAGCAAAGCAAGCAAAGCCATCGCTGGGTCGCAAAACTGCTACGATTGCAACCCTGGGCTTCATGGGAGCGACGAGGACACTGCAGCTACGTGCGCATGCGCCTGTACCGCCGGATACTACGGCAGTGGAGGCGACTCTTCCGACAGCACCTGCTCTGGCCAGTGTCCGAAGGGGAAGTATAGCAAGGAGGGGGCTTCGAGCTGCACTAATTGCCCGGCCGGAACAAGCGGCGGCGGAGACGCCTTAAGGACGACCAACGAATGCAACGGATTGTGTGGGGTCGGGAAGTCCTCCACCGAGGCGTGGGACCAGGCGCTGGAGTGCGAAGATTGCCCCGTGAGGTCATATTCAGCCACTACAGGGTCATCGTCGTGCTTGTGGTGCCCAAACGAACAGCACCAGTCGGACGTTAGAAGTGATCGTATAATAAACCCTGTCTAACTCCCACCTATCCCGCAGGAGAGTCTCGAAGTTGACCACAACGTCGAGCTCGGCATAAAGGAAAATAAACTCCGTTTCCTCGTAATGTTCACCAGAGCAATGAAGAGATTCGTCGACTACAAAGAAGGCGCTCTCCGAGAAGGTGAGACGGGTGACTAAATTATATAAATAAACGTTTATTAATGAGACACGAAACTCTTACACACGCCTACAACGCTTACTACAGCTTGGAGTTTGATGAAACTGAATATAAAAAGACAACGTCGACGCAGCAAGCAAGTAAAAAAGTTTCTCGTCCACGAGCAAAGCAAGAAGGTGAGGAACTGCAAGTTACGTCTCAGCGACAATCTTGAAATGAGGCAATTCCGCTCGTTATTCGTTTGCGCTAGTAGCGATCACGTCTAGATGCCGACGCCACTATCACCGCTACACAAATTTCTAACTGGTTAAATCCAATCCCGGATGCGACTCGCTACGCTCGTCTCAGCTTCTCCTCGCCAATCGTCGAACCAGCCAATACCACCGAAACGACGAAGAAGTAGGTTACCTCATGCAGTGGATGTTGAATTCGAAGATATTCCCGAAGGATTTACCGCAGAGTATGTTGAAGGACTTGTGTTTGAGGATGGAGAATAAAGTGCTGAAGAAGGTACGAAGTCGTGAGTAGCGAAGCGACGAGCTGGGCATACGACAAGTACGGTCGTAATTCGTCTGCGCTGGTAGTTTTAGTATAAGCGCGCAATCGGGTTTCTTCGCTACGCAATTCTAACTCGCCAACTCCAAACGTTCACGCAACTCGCTACGCTCGTCGCAGGGAGACGTTCTATTTTTGCAGGGAGACCCGGGGGATTGTTACTACATCATCATCGAGGGTAGTATAATGTTGTCGTGGCAGGAGGTGAGGGAGAAGGCGTGAGGAGGCGCGAAAAATACGAACTATACGACGACACATTTTATCTTAACCCATTTAACTGATTATCTCGCAGGATGAGAGGGAGGCGCTGAAACTTCGTCTGCTTCACGATGAGCACCCCTCCGATTTCAAGAAGACGGACTTCCTGAACTCCAGAATCGTGGGCAAGCAGCTAAAGGAGATGGAGTCCGGAATCTCCTTCGGAGAGCTCAGCATGATGAGCGAGGAGGCCACTCAGAGGACGTGCTCCGCCATCGCTAACTCCCACTCGTCCACTGGTCTTTGCCAGCTTTGCGTGATAAACCGAGAGCTGTATGATCGCACGCTTAAAACGTACCACTTGAAGAAGGGGAAGAAGGATGAGACCTTCGGAATGCTCAGCAAGATGCCGGCGTTCAAGAAGTGGGTTCCGGAGGTGACGAAGCAGCTGGTGAGAAACTGCGAGGAGCGAAGCGACGAGATAGGAATACGACAATTACGGCCGTAACACGTAATTCAACTGCACTTGTAGCTTCAGTCTTAACATCGCCCGACTCTACTTTCGTCGTTACTTGATTCTAACGTCGTTATCGTTCAATCCTCATGCAGGTCGAGGCAGGGACGACCCACATTTACAGGCACGGAGATTTCATCTGCAACAAGGACCAGGAGATCGACACAGTCTTCATAGTGCTCACCGGCGAAGTCGCCAGCGTCAGCGACATGAGGAGAAAAGGGAGGAGGAACTCGGGACAGAGACTCATCCAGCATAAGGCAGGAAGGAAAGTTCATTTGTCAGAAAACGAGACGGAACTCTGCAGGGCCACGGGAGGCAGCATTTTAGGCGACGTCGAGATTTTCCACAGCATTCCGACCTACGTAATAAGCAGCATCGTTAGGTCCTCAGATTGCTCGTTTCTGTCCGTTCCCTTGGAGGAGTTTACGAACCTTGCGAAGGTGAGGCACCACGAGGAGTCTCAGCGACGAGCTAGGAATACGGCAAATTACGGTCGTAATGAGTCTCCATGAGGAGCGAAGCGACGAGTAAAGGGTTGTCTATGAACTCGGAGCGAAGCGTAGTAAAGTAGAGACAGGCTTTCTATGAACTTCTTGCTTCGCTCTTCGTAAAGTAGAGAACGCGTTGTCTATGAACTCGTCGCTCGCTCCTCGCCGGGAATACGGCAAATTACGGTCGTAACGAGTCTCCATGAGGACTCCACGAGGAGCGAAGCGACGAGCATTGGGAATATTCTAAACTAACTCGTCGTCGCTTCGCTCCTCCGCTCGTCGCAGATCAACAGGGAGGTCTGGAGAGACATGCACGAGGATGCCAAGAAGAAGATGGAGTTTTTGAATTTGAGGTGAGCTGAGCTATAATGTTGGGCATATTTATCGTGACTCTAACACGGTTCACCATCCTTGCTTGCGACCATACAGGTTCGTGGAAGAGAGGAAGAAGGGAAAGAAAAAACTCAAAATCAGAAAAACCTCCTACACAGAATCTCATCCAGAGGCGACTGCCAGTCTAGCCAACGCGGAGAGACTAGGAATCATCCAGAAGATCAACCTGGCGCAGGACCTCAACAAATTGGACAAAGAACAGTTCGAACTCTCCCAAAGCAGGAAGCTGCCAGCAATCGTTCTCCAGCACCGCAAACACAGCAGCGCCTCGTCGCTGAACTCAGAAACCACGGCCAGGATGTACTCGAGGAACTACAGACGGAGACCGAGTTTGTTAGCCACCCCCGCGGTCGCAATGCGCAATGCGCCAACGTCGGGAAGCCAGCACAGCCTGCAAATAAGGAAACCCAACCCTTACACGAGTTTGAAGAAGATCATGAGTCTAGAACAGAACAGCGATTTTAG
This sequence comes from Triparma laevis f. inornata, assembly GCA_012489335.1. Taxonomy (NCBI): domain Eukaryota; class Bolidophyceae; order Parmales; family Triparmaceae; genus Triparma; species Triparma laevis. The sequence continues at coordinate 22,879 of BLQM01000195.1, forward strand.
AGTTAAGGCGCAGGTGCCGGTCATCTTGATGCCTTCGCAGGGCATCTCAAAGTTTAAGAAAAGATAAATAGGGTATTACTTTTATTATTCGAAGCATTCTTTTATTTGATTAGAAAAACTACAACTGGATCAGGCGAGGTTGACGCGGCGATCAAGGGTTGGGGTTCATGAGGTTACGGCCGGCCAGACTTCCTTGGGCATCTGATATAGCCATATGTGACGTTGTTTTGAGCCCGTTGCCATCTCGTGCGGTTAAAACATCTTGCCCTCCAGATTTCTACACTTCAATTTTTAACACAACACCTGAAAAGTGCCTGACCGGATTTCTCTCTCCATACGTATAAGTAGTCTCTAGAACCCCACTTCACCATCGCCCCCTATTTTTCCAGAATACCCCTGCCCGTCATGTCTCTCCTCCCTCCCGCTGCCCTCACTTTTACCCTGCCTCAGCTCGCTGCCGTCTTCGAGCAAACCGCGTCACGCTACCTGCTCCAGGGTAAAATCTCGGACAGTAACGAAGAACATATTCGCGAGGTTATCAAAGACTCTATAGCTTTCGCGAAGAGCCCAACCAACATGGCTGAGTTCTAACAAGCCCAGGGCGAAACAGTAGTTAATAGTAGTAATAGTAGTGCTGCCCTTATAGCCTCTCCCTTACAAACACACAAGAACTACTGCACGGCATCGCCCTAAGCAATACCGCTGGGATCGCATCAGTAGGAAAGATTCTCTCCACTCCCACGAGGGCCACTCTCATGAACAAAAACAAGATCGTCCCCATGCCGAGTCAAGCGTCCACGGCCCTAGCAGTCTTCTCCCTGCCCGAAGCCAATCTCTTCGTCGATAATCTGAACAAGGACATCGAAACCGAGAACGAGAAGGTAATCCAGATGGACAACGTCGTGCAAACGTACTCTGAAGCCGAGGAAGATATGATAAGCACATCCCGAGGACTTATCCAAGGCATGAAGCTGAAAGGAGCGATCCCGTTCACAGGTGAGCTCCCGCTTCTGTTCGTCCTAATATAACATTCCTAACACAACGTATCTTGCAGACTTTAAAACTACCTTTTCCTCAACGAAATTCTAACGAGGGTTCTACAACACGAAGAAGGGCGACATCTATTCCATGTCAAGATTCACTGCCAGGGGCAACCACAGCCGAGTCGCCCCGAGGCTTGTGAACTACCACTACAAGTGCAAAAACCCAGCGTTCGGTCTGCTCAAAGCGCAAAATAGCACAGTCGACAAATCGTATCTCGAAGTCCCCAATGCTCACAGCGCGATTTATTACCAACATTACAACTTTCCTTTCCCGCTCGCTAACCGTAAGGCGATTGTGAACATCGTCTGGAAGCGTGTCAGCGAGAAGACGATCGTAATTGCTTACCACCCTTTGACCTCGCACTCTAAAGTCGAGAATAAAGACGGCAAGTCGGCGATTCGAGGTTCTTTTCAGGTTGCAATCCTCGTCACGCAGCTTGACGACAGACTTACGGAGGTAGAATGGGGGGTCCACATCAACTTCGGAGGTAACCTTCCCAAGGCTCTTGTCAACGCATTCGTCTTACCGAGCACTAATCGAGTACTGAACCATCACCAAGCGTTTTTCGCTGACTCTCTCAACCTGGTGAACCTGTCCAAAGACGATGGTAAGCTTTTGGGCGAGATCTTTGTATAACAGATCAAACAGGCGAGGAAGAAGGGCGGCTGGAAGAAACATGGAGAACTGGGAAAGGTCGGCGTGGACGAGTTCCTCTACATTAGTATCGCGATGCGCGAGCTCCTACCCCTCTATCCCTGGTTTTGCGCCTTGCTGCCCTCCTTCGAGCGAAAGAAAGGGGCGTGGATGCCCTGGTTTCCATCATGGTGTCGGCGATGACCATTGCTTTTACGTCGTCTATGATAAGTTACGATTAGGACACGTCGCCCTTCTAGCGCAATAAGGCTCCTTTTGCATACGGCTTCATCCCCGACAAGGCTTTTGAGACGCGGCTTGTTTTTGTCAATGATGTCGCTATCGTTTGCGCATATCATGCTTCAGACATTCTCGTGTGCGTTGCTCGCTGTGTGAACAGAGCCTGGTTAGTTTACTACCTGCGTTCGAACATGGCGCTCTTTTATTTTTATAAGATTGTCACGGGAGATTTCTACTATTACCTTAACCTGAACGGTGTGTTGAGACTCGTTATAGCTGTTCTGGGAATACGCCAATTGCGATCAAAATTCAGCCGCGCTATTAGCTTCAGTGTAGACGCCGATGCTCCTATCGCCACTACGTAATTATAACTCGTTGGCAACAATATTCATGCGACGAGCGAAGCGAGTCGCAGGAAGTTGCGAAGTTGGAGGGTTTTACTTTCTAGTATCGATACTGACTTCGATGGCCAATAGTTTCGTCACGGTCCACCTTTAATCAACGCACTACAATCCGGACGAAGACAACAAGCTAGATGCGGATACTTTGCAGGTTATACTTGGAAGCTTATGTGCGGTTTGTATTATTTCTCTTTTAGCGTTTTTGTCTCTGTTATCAATCGGAAATATCTCAGCACATTCTATAATATGGACACCGCCTCCGAATACAACCGTAAAATGGTATTGAACTACAGAGATGACCAAGACCATTTGAAAGCTGCTGCTCTAAGAGATCACCCTGACATCTATGCAGGGTGGGGCAGGGTGGGGCGATGAGCTGTTGAAGCCGTGGACGTTAAAGAATTGGGACAGGTGGGAGGAGGAGCGACCGACATGGTTCACGGACCAGTGGGTAGAGGGCGTTCCTAACGAGTACATACTGTACGACTTCAGGTTGAAGTACAAGAAAACGAAAGGAAGGGTTGATGACGATAAGTTGAAGAGGCGGAGGGGAAGTACGAGCGTCCGTGAGCTGCTCGGTGGCGTCGAAGTGCGATAGTGAAATTGATAGAACTTATTTATATTGGTTTAGAAATATATCAGTAGCTTTTTTAATTCGTTGCAATTATTTTTTTAATTCAAAGCTTTCTTTTTTGGATTACTTGGGAGTCATCATCCCTCCTGTCGTCGTCGTTGTCCAGGTGCGCCTGCAAGCGATGCGGTTGTTTGGGCTTGAGGTTTCACTGGTCAGTGAGGACTAAAGTAGGATGGTGATACAGAATATTTACGGCTGCTTGCGGAACGTGCCCCTTTATTTTTTGGACCCATGGTCCAGTTTCTTCTTCCCCCTTGATTTGCCTGATTGCCCATAAACTGACAGCATGCGAGAAACAATGCTGCGTCTCATTTTGGCCATCCTCGCCCTTTTTGGGGGGTTGTCGAGCGCATCCAGTCCGTCGACAAAGTTGCCGAATGGCGCGATCGTTACGGGAAGGTGAGTTTCTATTAGTAGCGGTGCAATTGGAAGTCGGCTCTTCTCACCTTTAAATCCCTCAAAAAACTCCAATACCCGCAAAAATAACAGAGAAGAGAAAGGAGCTGCCGTCTACCAGGGAATTCCCTTCGGAGAGCCGCCCCTCAACGAGCTGCGCTTTCAAGCTCCCGTTCCCTTCGCTGGTGGCGACGACCTTGACGCCTCAAAACCCAAGCACATCTGCCCCCAATTAAAAATCTCCAAGCGCATCAATCTCGGAAACGAGGACGTGAGTCACAGCGAGGAGCGAAGCGAAACGGTCGCTCTCGCTCATCGAATTAAGAACGTTCTAAACTAACTCGTCGCTTCGTTCCTCGGCTCGCTTCGCTTTGCCGCTCGTTGCAGTGTCTATACCTCAACGCATACCTGCCCCCCGGAGTCTCCCCCTCTGACGAAAATGTGCCAGTGCTCTTTTGGATTTTCGGCGGAGGTTACATCGCTGGCGATGGCTGGGAGTTCACCATGTATCAAGGCCAGAAGCTCGCCAAGGCCACCAACAGCATCGTGGTCGCCGCCAATTACCGCGTCAACGCGTTCGGTTTCTTGGCCGCCGAGGGCTACAGCACGGGGAACATGGGCATTCAGGACCAGAGACTGGCGCTGAACTGGGTTCAGACGAACATCGCCGCCTTCAACGGAGACCCGAGCCGAGTCACCATCTTCGGGCAGAGCGCCGGAGCGATGAGCGTTTGCCACCACTACGCCAACGGCGAGGCTTCCGAGGGCTTGTTCCACGCCGCGCTGATGGAGAGCGGAAATTGCAACACGCCGGAATTCTTCTTCGAGCAGGACGACGCCTACGAGTTCGGAGTCGAGTACAGGTGAGAAACTGCGAGGAGCGAAGCGACGAGCTGCGATACGACAATTACGGTCGTAATTAGGCTCCATGAGGAGCGAATCGACAAGTTTCGCTATCTCCACCACTAACACGCTCGCTGCGCTCGCGCTCGCTTCGCTCGCCGCAGCAAGATCATCGGCTGCGATGTGGCGTCGGCCGACTACAAGGACTGCATGGGGAAGCTAACGACTGCCGAGATAATGGTCGGAATGGAGGCGCTGCTGGAGGACATAGTGGACCCTTCGGTTGACGAGTTCTATTTGTCCACGAACTCGACGTTCGTCCCCCCGCTCTCGCCCATCATGCCCTTCGGGCCCGTCATCGACGGAACTGTGAACGGAACGCCGAGAATGCCCTACGACGGGATTACCGGGAAGAAGGCCATGAACGTGCCGCTGATGATCGGAAGTACTAGCAACGAGGGAAGTATTTTCGTCCCCATGTTGAGCGAGATCGTTGACGGCTTAAAGTTCCCGATTAGGTGAGACAAGGCGTCATGAGGAGCTTAACGACAAGCTAGGAGTACGATATTTATGTTCGTTATGAGTCTGCGCTCCATGACTATCATCGCTACGCAATTCTAACTCGTTTACTCCATTCTTCATGCGACTCGCTTCGCTTGTCGCAGCAACGACGATGTGAAGCTCGCAGTACATCACATACTCGACCCCGTCATTGGCGCGGACGCCGTGAACGCGGATTATAATGGTTTGATGGAAGTGTACCCTATCGAAAATTATTCCGATCCTAGAGAGCAGCTCAGCAAAATCTTGAGGGACTATATGTTCTTGTGCCCGAGCAGAAGAGCCGCGAGATCGGCCAGGTGAGAACCTGCGACTAGCGAAGCGACGAGCCATAATGCGCCGTTTTGTCATTTTAGATGAACTGTGCAAGTAGCGTCAGTCCCAACGACGATGCCGCTTTCGTCGCGTCTCGTTTCTAACACGTTATCACCAATCTTCATGCGACTCGCTTCGCTCGTCGCAGCGCCAACGGTAACGAAGTCTTCTTGTATCAATTCGACTTCCACCCTTACACTTGGCCAGACTTTGACGCGCTCGGGGACTACCACGGGGCCGAAATCTTTTTCATCTGGGACACTGCGGGACCCGGCATGGAGGTGGGAAGCTGCGAGGAGCGAAGCGACGAGCTGATAATACTGGTAGTAGCTGGTCTCCGCTGCTTTCGTCGCTACTCATTTCTAACTCATTAACGTCAATCTTCTTGCGACTCGCTACGCTCGTCGCAGCTCATCCACCCCTTCTTCAAGGACGAGAGGAGGATGGTCGAAATCATGCAGTACTACGTCGGAAACTTGGCGAAGGTCGGGGACGTCAACAAGGGAGATATGCCGGGGGACGTGCCTGTGTGGCCCGTGTTCACGACGGAGGGAGATCAGCACATGCATTTGGACGAGAAGCCGAAAGCTGGGGTTGGATTGAACAAGGATGTCTGCGATTTCCACGATAAGATGCTCGGGTTCTAGAAAATTAAAAATAGAAGGATAGCGGTTTTTCGCGTGCAAAAGAGAGAGAGGATCACTTTTTTAACTATTTCTTGATGTTGTAGACTTTGGGAGAAAACATTTTGTAGTGCCTTTGCCTGATTGTGTTCGGGTTTCGACGCTTTAGAATGTTCTCGGCCTCGTAGATTTTCTCCCAGTCTTTGCCGTGCATCTCCACTCCTCTTTTCACAGCCTCATCTTGCTCCTCCGTCCAAGGGTTATGGAATTTGTTCGGATTCGCGTCCATCAACTCTTCGTGCTTCTCAGGGTGAGCTCGAAGGAAATGTTTATAGATTGCTTCTGCCGTTCGGCCACGAAAGAAAGCACCATACTTTTTCTTGATTCGGCCCCAGTCGAAGCCATACTCATCGACAGCCTCGAGAAGAGCGGTATCCTCCTCCGCTGTCCAAAAGCTATTGGCTTCACCACTCCCGCTATTTCTCGGCGACGGGCGCTTCGCCTTTTTGACTTTCGAGGCTGCGACCAGCGCAGCGAGTCGAATGAAGATTGGTGCTAACGAGTTAGAATTGCGTAGCGGTGATAATGGCGTCGACATCTAGACTGGAGCTACTGGCGCAAACGAATAACGAGCGGAATTACCGCATTCCCAGCTTGTCGCTTCGCTCCTCGCAGTTCCTCACCTGCTCCCTCGAGCTGCGCCACTGCGTTCCTCTTCTTCCCACTCGAACGGTCGCGCGGCTTCGAAAGCAAACTCGCAGCCGGAACAGCAACCACCTCGCCCTCGATTGGGGTTAGGGTTCCCTCCTCCTCCCCTCCCCCACCGTAATAGTGGTGGCGTACTCGAAGGAGGATCGTTCCGGAACCAACATTGTTGATGAGGAGCGCAAGTTTCTTCGTAGCATGGGGGTGGTAGGAGTGGATGGGGAACGCGACAGCCTCCACCATTCTTTCCCTCGATTCCGCGTTCGTCTCCTCGCTCGCTATCTCCTCCAACTCCCCCGGCCCGCGGCGAATTTCCTCTTCCCTCTCAAACCTCTCCCCCCACTCCCGCTTAATTTTAATCTTGTTCTCGATCTCATCACCATAGCCCACATCATCCTCATCGACCATCTTCTGGCGTTTCGCGTTGGTCATGGGGATCAGATACAGCGCAAAAAGATTAGCGGGTTTCCGGTGGCCGTTTGGTCAGACGAGGATTGGCTAGATTTCAATTGTGGGAGCGTTTGGTGTGTGTTCAGGGAGTTGAGGGAAAACTTGTGGAGTATAAGAGTACGTAAAAAGAGTAACAGACTTTGTGGTTGCGTGTGGAACGGTAAATCGACGGGAACTGAAATTTGAGATTGAAAATCTGAAAAAAGTTAGCAGTCACATTTCTTTGACCTACGAACGTCGAGCCATTCCCTCCACCCCCCGTCCATTCCTGTAGTGTTCTAGCCCCAGATAGTTACAACCATTACACTGCGGAGACATTAGGAAAGTAAAAAATCTAATTCTGTCTCGGCTCCTTCGCTACCGTCTCGCACCACCTCGATGGACGCGATCCAACAAAATGTGCAGAAGTTGAGCGCTGATCTGAACAACCCGCAACTCAGCCTCGACCGCAAGCATGCCGTCCTCTCCAACTTCTCGTCTCAGCTCTCCTCGTACCTCAGCTCCGTCGGCATCATGCCGCCGCAAAGCCAACCCATCTCTCTCGAGCTGGGCTACGCCGAGGAGCAGCGTCCGGTTGCTCTTGGGAGATACAAGTGGAAGGTGAGGAATTACATTGCGACGGCGGCCGATAATCCCTCAAAAACCTAACACGGCTCGCTTCGCTTGCTGCTCGTTTTGCTTGCTGCTCGTTGTAGGTCGTATTCTCAAACATCTCCTTTCCTCCCGCACCTTCTCCGAAGCCCCCGATGCTGAGAATTTCTCGTCTCACATCCCTAACGTCCTCAAAAATCCTGCACCAGGTCGACCTCACGTCTTCGGTGAAGGTCTCCGAAATGTACGATTACGGCGACATTCGAGTGATTGTCCAGCACGCTCAAGGCTACATCGAGCTCCGGTTCGAGAGCAGAGGATCGGCGGCGCGCTTCCGCAAAGGCGTCGAGGAGGCGATCGCGACCACGATCCCCGAGGTCACGTGGTGCAACCTCCCCCCCGCTCCTGAAGGAGAAGGCGACCTTCTGGGTTTGTCGGAGGAAGACGAAGTGGAGGAGGCCGCCGAAGAGCGCGCGAGCACGTATTTTAATGAAGGTAGTGCTCCTGACTTAACGTCCTCTAGCAGTAGCCCTACGAGGAAAAGTTTGAAGTTGCTCATCCAAGAGGCGAAGCAGGCCGGAATCGACACTGCCGGGATGCTCGACCGCTGCGAACTCGAGCAGGTGAGAAGCTTGGAATGTGATATTCGTAGTAGTAATTTGGCTACGCTGCTAGTTTCAGTGTTAACGTGGACGCCGCTTTTATCGTTACGCAATTCTAACACATTAACAACAATCTTCATGCGACTCGCTACGCTCATCGCAGGCCCTCCGCAACAAATCCTCCTCCACGAACGACAACGCGTCGCCAAAGCCCTCGCTTTGCCGTCGCAATCGACCATTCGCTCCTCCTTCGGCTCCGTCCCCACCTCGCGCGCCAGCTCCGCCCCAATCTCCCCCTCGCCCATCGCACCATGATCTGTTCGAACAGATGGAGAATATTAAAATTCATCGACAACGCCGCTCCGAGTGGGACGTTCAGCAGCGAAAGAGGGACTCGTGGGAAATCCAACAACGCGAGCGTCTACAACAGGAGCACCAAAACGCCGAGATACAAAGACAACGACAGCAGCAAGAAGCTGCACAACAACAGCGTCAGCGCGAGTTTGAAGCTCAACAGCGCCAGCGGCGTCGTCAACAGCAGCAGCAGCAACAACACCAACAGCAGAAGCAACAACAACAACAGCAGAAGCAACAACAACAACAACATCAACAACAGCAACAACGTCAGTCCAGACCGCTTCCGCACCAACCTCTTAATAATATCACCCCTCCTCTCGCCGCGTTTACCTCCTCCTCCGAAGACACCGCCAAAATCATCAACGCCCACCTCAATCGCTGGGGATTCTCGCGTCCTAATATATACAACGCCATCCAGGTCCTCCTCCAAACCATCCAAACAACATTTCCGCCGCTCCTCATCAATGGGAAAGCACTCGTTTCACCGCATCCCTACTTTTTACGATTCTCGCCGATCCTTCCCACAGCGGTTGAGTCCGTTCAAGGGATCAAGCGCAGGTACGAAGTCGCGAGGAGCGAAGCGACGAGCTGGGATTGCGACAATTCCAGTCGTTATTTGCCTGCGCTAGTAGAAATAGTCTAAACGCTCAAGCCGCTTTCATCTTTACGTAATTCGTTAACTTAAAACTTCGCGCGACTCGCTACGCTCGTCGCAGCCTCCGCCGCATTCGGTTCTTCCTCCACCCTGACAAATTGCCTCCGGTGAGCGTGAACGAACGAGGAGCGAAGCGACGATTACGGGAGTAACAATGAAGGACAAGTGACGTAGCTTTAGTCTAAACGCTAAAGCACTTTCGTCGCTACACAATTCTAACTCGGCTCGCTTCGCTCGCCGCGCAGAACTTAGACGGCGCTCAAGGATTACTGTTGAAGGGTTTGTGGACGATTATTTCCGAGGTGGAGGAGGCGTGGAAGAGGAAGGAGAACTTGAGTTGAGAATTAAGAACGAGAAATTGTTGTTTGGAATCGTTGTGCAATTATTTATCCCTATTTAAAATATGATTCTCTCCTCCGACAACATGAGCGTAGCCAGCGCTGATGCGTTCCTCTTGGGCCGGGGTTGGGGTTGAGGATTCGGAGAGTTAGCGAAAAGCGTCGCGAGCGGTTTGCGAGTCGTTTTCGGTTTTGGTTTTGGTTTGCTCGTCGCTTTCGGTTTGCTCTTTCGCTTAGGCGACGTAGCTGGAGCCGGATCCGGAGTGGACTGCGGCAACGGGCGCTTTTGGGCAGGGCACCCGGGTTTCTTTTTCGCCTCGGGCTTGACGGGCTTCTTCTTTTTAACCTTCACTGGCTCGATGCACCTATCGTTGAAATTTTTTCGGTCCCGGGCTTCGCGCGTTTCAGCGTAGTCGACTTGGCACGCGAGACTGCGAGATGATACCGAGGCAGAGATGAGGGGCGAACCGGCGAGCGGCGCGTAGGTTGTCTTCTTCGAGGGAGGAGAAGTAGCCACAGTAGCTGACGGAGGAGGAGATTTCAGGTGCTGCTGCTCCTTCCTCTTCTGCGCAACGCGCCCCTTTCGCCCTCGTTTCTTCTTCGCTCCTGCAGCAAGATCGCCCTCGTTGAACTCGTCATCGATATTCACGAACGACTCCTCGAGAATCTCCACGATGCGCGCTCGGACGACGTTCTCCTCTGATCCGTCTGATTCATATTTAATCCTCAGGGTGGGGGTCTTGGTGGGACCGATCCCAATCACCTGAGCATGAAATGTCTTATTCGGAGGGGCGAGTCGAGGGTAAAGCACGAGGACCCTTTTGTTCAGCAGATCTTGGCCTGTCTCTGCGTCGAACAGGGTCAAGAGCTGATTGGAGGGGGAGGTGCGGTCTGGGCCGGCTATGAACGAGGCGATGAGTTAGGGTTGATTGCGAAAGGGAAGGTGATGCGGGGCGAGGACTCACCTTTAGTATACGGCCCAGTAGCTGCCTTCGCCTCGAATATGTCAAAGGTGCAGATCTCATTGAATCCCGGATTAAAATCACGCTTCATTCGAACAAGCGAGCCGTAGCTTTAAAGTTGGCCAATATTTATTTTTGGGATTGTTTGGTGTGTGTTGAGGGAGAGTGAAGGGGATTGGTGGGGCAGGAGAGTAGGCTGAAAGAGTAACAGACTTTGGGATTGCGTGTGGGACGGTGAAATCACCGAAAAAGTGTTGGAGGGAGAAAATCTGAGAAAAGTTAGCAGTCAATTTCTCGATACCTACGTACCACGATGTTCAAGTCGTTAGCATCCGATTTTGATGAAGACAACGAGAGCAGATAAATGAGTAGGAAGGGCGGTGGGGAGGACGAGGCGAGTGGGGGTGGGGAGGGGATTATCGTGGCCTCGGCGGCAGTGAAATCGCCGACGAGGAAGGATGATTTCATGGCCACGGACGACTTCATGAGGTTGCTGAGGGGGTATGTGGATGTAACGGACCTGTTTCACACGTTTCGACTAGTGAGCAAGCCGTGGCAGCGAATAGCAGAGGAGAAGATTGATCAGGATTTTGAGAGCGGCGAGCTATTCGTCCACGACGGGGATAATAAGCGTCAGAAAGATAGGAAGGATTTGGTGAAGCGGATGATCTCCCTTCTAAATATTACGAAAATCAGAGCGTTGGCCTGCTATGAGGCCATCAATCTCGTCGTTATTCATATTCCCGAGGGTGTTGAGAGTATCGGTGACTGTGCCTTCAGTTATTGCCATAGTTTAACTAACGTTTCTTTCCCCACGACGTTAACATCAATTGGTGCCTGCACCTTCTACGAATGCTCCAGTCTAGACAATGTCGATCTCTTCCACACAAACTTTCAAGAATTAGGTAAACAAACCTTCTGGAATTGCTCAGAACTAACAACAGTGACTATCCCAGACTCGCTTCAAACGCTTGGTGAATACGTCTTCTGGGGATGCTCCAAACTAGTTCCCTCCAACATTCACATTCACATTCACACATTCGGAGGTGAGGAACAAACAACAAAAACCAACAACGCGGTTCGGCGCCTACCTCCGCTCCCAACAACTCTAAACAAAAAAAATCTCTCTGCATTATTTTATCCAACAAAATATATCTACTAGCACATATTTATTAAACTATATCACTCACTCACTCACTCACTCACTCAACCCTCTGTCAACCCACTATTCGAAAACTTAGACAACGCCCCCTTCTTCTCCAAAACCTCTTTCCTCGAACTCCAAATTCCGGCCTTGCCCTCCCTCTCTTCGAATTCCTTTTCCCCCTCCTCCCCTCCCTCCCAGATCCACGCCACCATCCCTCTCACACCATCCCCCTCGAACCACTCGTCCCATTTTTCTAAGACCTTCTTCTTCAGATCTGGCTCGTTTTTGATGGCGTCCGCGATCTTCTCTAGCCTGTTCCAGCAAAGCTTCCCCCCAGGATTCATCTCGTGGGCGCTGATTTCTCCCCATGCTTTCCCCACCGAGTGCGACAATTTCATGTCCTTTTCGGTCAGCTGCGCCACCACGGCCGCCCCCTCCGCCTTCACCCTGTCCTCGCTGATTTCCTCAAGTTCTTTCCTGAACAACCTCAACCAATCCTCAATCCTCTCCTGAAGCTCCGGAGGCGACTTTTCCTGGCTTTGAATCGTGATGCCCAGTCCCATGCCGCCGCCTTGCGTCTTTCTCAAGTACGCGCTCACAATGTAGCCGAGCTGCTCCTTCGTTCGCAGCTGGTTGTACGCCGAGGTGTAGGCGATGTGGCCAATAAGCTCTAAAATCGCGACGCCCTCGAAGCCCAGGTCCGCCTCGGAGCCCGCCTGGAGATTGTACTCGATCGCCGAGTTCGACTCGTCGGTCGACTTGGCCACTTCTTGGACGACAATGGGAAAAACTACATCGTTCTCATCGCAATCAAACATTTTAGCGGCCTCGCTCTTCGTAGGCATCTGGAGCGAGTGAAACTGCGGGAAGTCGTCGAATTCGAGCTGGTCCTCAGAGAGCTTGAAATTCTTCTCCACAGTTTCCACCATCCTCTCCGCGCCCGCCTCGTCGACGTTGCCCATGTACAGCGAATTAACGTTCAGCTTTCCCATGAAACACTCCTTCGCAATATCCCCGCACTCGTTGATTTTTATACCCGCCTTCATCTGCGACGAGCGGAGGAGCGAAAGGGGGGGGGGGGGTTAGAATTGGGTGGGGGAGTTACGAGTGAGATTATTGTGTTGATCTTCGTTTCTCACCTCCTCCTCGTACTCATCGACGTGCCAGACCTTGTCCTCCAGCAAGTACCTCGAGTTGTAGTTCGCGATCTCGTACGGTGGGTCCAGACCGAAGTTCTGGGTCTCGATCCTCAGCCCCTCTGCCTGCGTATCGAAGCTGCGAGGAGTGGCGAGCGAAGTGAGCCGAGGAGCGAAGCGACGAGTTAGTTTAGAATGTTCTTAATGCGAGGAGCGCAGCGTTCGTAATCTCGTCGCTCCGCTCCTCGCTAGTTTAAAATGTTCTTAATGCTCGTCACTCCGCTCCTCGCAAGGCTTCGTCCTCGCAGTTAAGCGTCTCACCTTCTGGAAAGCGGCGTCGCCTCGCCGCCGTGATTGATCATGTCGTCGATCAATGTCTTGATGCGGCCGACGACGGTCTCCATGAGCTCTTCAAGTTTCTCGGACCACCCCGAAACGACAATTCTAAATCCAGTCGGGTGACACGCGACGTTGTAGTTCAAGCCGGCCAAACTGGCGTCGTAGCTGTAGGTGTTGAGGTCCTCCCTCAGAACCCGCTCGAAAATCCTCATGAGCGTCATCGCTCGAGCGGAGGAGTAGGTGGTGGGAGAGGTCAAATGAACGTACGAAACGGCCTTGGGGGTGGGGTACTGGGTGGCCATGTTTTTGAAGAAGAGTCGGACGTTTGGATAGAGTT
>BLQM01000195.1:43930-61376 GCA_012489335.1 Triparma laevis f. inornata
TCCTCTCCTCCTCCATATCAACCTCTTTCAGCGTTCCCATCAACTCCGTAGTCCTATCCTCATCAGGCTTGTGCCACTCCACCACACAGGAGAGGCCGCCTTTGAGGATCTTGGAGATGCGACCTTCCCAGTAACCGTAGCCGTGGAAATTCTTGCCAACGGTGGAACCGAGGACGAGGGGAGACATTGGACTAGAGGAGACCTTCGATGGATGGAACGAGGATGGACGACAGGACGAATCTAGTGTGGGGAGCTTTGTGGGTGCCGTATGAGGCTAAAACAGTGGGTGCGGCTTGATTTAATCCGTAGTTGAGTAGGTGAGTAGGTTTCAATCGCAGCGAAGGCGTTAAACTTTGCCAGCGGGATGGGTTTCTTCGCGAAAAATGGGCCTCGTTTTTCATCCCTCAGCTTCCGAAAATCTCAAAGTGTAGGTCGCAGATTCAACTTTAACTGCGTTTTCTCAGCACTTATTCTACTTAACTTAGGACCCACATGCCCCAATTATCCCCTACCCTCACGTAGAATCAGCACTGTTGCAATTCCTCATATCGCCCGACTCGCCTTGTCACATTCCCAAACTTCACCCTCCTAACACTTTCTCACCCTTCGCCCCGCCCCTCTCGCTCCCTCCTCAGCCCCATCAAGCTGTCTTCCCAAACTCCCGCCCCCAAGCCCCCCCCCAAACGTCCTATGTCTCCCTCCAGCTCCAGTACCGATTCCCTCTCCTTCTTCTCCTCCCTCTCCGCTGCCGGCATAGCCGCCGCCATAAATTTCCCCCTCTGGCGCGCATCCGCTATAGCCCACAGTGGCTTCACCCCTCCCGCCCTCCCAACAACCTCCATGACCTACCTCCCCTCCAGCATGAGAAACTCCGCAAGTCTATATAAACATGCGATGACGGGTCCGTTTCCAGGTCTGCCTGCCGTCGTGGGTGGAATGACTTGGGCTCGGTGTACGATTTTTTTTGGGAGTGATATGCTTAGAGAGTTTGTTAAGGAGACGGGGACGGAGAATAAATTTTTGGTTAATGTCCTGCCCGCTTTTACGGTTAGTAGGTGAGATGGATGGTGCAATTGTGAGGACCGTTTAGTCTTGCTGTTGAACTTTTTCTAACTTTTTAACATTTTCTAACTTCCAAAAAATTAAAAAAACAGTTTCGTACAAGTCGTAAACATGCCCATAATCCGCGCAACAATCACCCAACAAGATCCATCTTTCAAAACCGCCTCCGGCAACACCAACACCACCGTCGCTGCGCTGAAGCACATATACAGCAACAACGGAGTTGCGGGTTTGTGGCATGGTACTAGTGCGGGGTTGTTAAAGACGGTGCCAAAGTATGTGGTTTCTATTGTCGTGAAGGATTATATAGGTGAATTGCAGAAGTTGAGGAATGAGGAGAGGTAAGCGAGGGGGGTGGCGTGAGGAGTGAGGAGGACTGTCAGTGTTAAAAATCGATCATCGGCAATATCATCATTCTAACTCGTCGCTTCGCTCCTCACCTCCTCCACAGCGGCCTCCCCGTCACAAAAACCCAAATGGCTCTCCAATCAGCTCAGAAGTCCCTCGCCGCCGGAATCTGCGGCGCAGTCCTCACAAACCCCGCCGACGTGATCCGCAACGAAATGTTCAAAGACGACGCTCTCTCCCTCCCTCAAACCCTAAAAAACCTCAACAAAGGAGGGTGGAAGTGGATGCTCAGAGGGGTTGATAAGAATTTGATTGCGGTGGCGGCTCCTGTTGCTACGACTATTTTTTTGACGGATCTTTTTAAGGACGTTTTCGGGAACGAGATTAGAGAGGGAGGGGAGGTTGCGAAGAGGGTTACGAGGAGGTTGACGAGGGTTATTAAGAACGACAAAGAAGGTGCATAGGGATAGGGTGGGAGCGCGTATAGAATAAAACTTAACTATTGACTATTTATGTGAAAAATACAAGTTCATAAAATATATTATGGAATGTGCTACAAATTTCGATCTAGAAGCTGACCTTTCCTCCAACGTCCCCAAGGTCGTCGAAGTTCTCGTAATAGTTCTTATCTCCGCCGGTCTGGTTTCCCCCTTTCCATCCCTGCGCGGAGCTTGAGGAGGAGGAGGTTTTGGGTTTGGAGGGCGCTCTTTTCTTCTTGCCCCTGCCGCAGCCACCTGCAAGCGAGCGAAGCGAAAAGTTTGTGTTAGAGATTGATGGTGACTAGTTAGTTACCATCACTATTCTCTCTTCTTCTTACCTCCTCGCTTCCCTCCTCCTCTCCCGCCGCCGCCGCCCCACCTGGCCGCTCCTCTCCCTCTCCCTCTCCCACCCTTCTTGGGCTTCAGCCAGGCCTCTCCGTCGTCCCAACCCCTGCCGGAAGACGCAGTAGGAGGCTCGTAAATTCCGGCGTCCTCGTACGTTTTCTCCCAGGGCGCCGTGGTGTTCTTGGAGGTGGTGGTGAGGGGCTCCGTGGACAGCGAGGACTGCTTCGCCGCCTTGGGGTTGGGCTGCTTGGGGTTGTGCGTGAAGTTGGAGAGGCTGCGACAAGCGTAGCGAGTCGCGTGAAGATTGGAGTTGACGGATTAGAATTACGCGGGTAACGTTAGGGGTGCCGAGGCTCAGCTAAATTGTAACGTCGAATACTGAACACCCAGCTCGTCACTTCGCTCCTCGCTGGGCTTCGTCCTCGTGGTGCCTCACCTCTTGGTGTGCTTGGAGGGTTTCAGGATCAGCGAGTCGTTGTCGCTGTCGCTGCTGCTCTCGCAGAGGTCGACGACGGGCGGGTGAGGGTTGGAAGTGGGTTTGTTGTGGTGGTTGGGGTTTTGGTTTGTTGGGTTATTATTATTTTGGAAGCTAGTCAGGCTGCCTTTGAAGCCGTTCCAGCGGGGTTCGGATTGATTCGTTGACTTTTTTAAGCTGTGAGCAGGGGGTGACGAGCGAAGCGAGCTTGTTAGTGGTGGCGAATTTGAATTTCGTCGCTTAGCTCAACTCGTCGCTTCGCTACTCATCGTCGCTACTCACCTCTTTTTTGTGACCGCATCTAGCAAGCTTCTATTCCCACGCCTGCTGGTGGTGGAGGTGACCAGCGCCCCCGGATTCCTGTAGTGCATCGAACTCCGCATCGCCTGCAGGATATTCTCTTCGTGCTCGTCGTCGCAGTAGTCGTCATCGGGGAGGGCGTCGAATTGTGTAATGGGTGGGTTGCTACTGTAAGTGTTGTGGTTGTGGTTGTGGTTGTGGTTGTGGTTGTTATTATTATTGTCGTCGTCGTCGTCAGAGGAAGAAGAGGAGGAGTCGTCCTGCTGCTGAGACAAATCGATACGGAAAGGATCGTCAACGACATCGTCATCGTCATCTTCTGCAGGATCCTGAGGCGCTGCTGCAGTTGTATTTAGCCCAACTCTAACCCTAGGCGACTGAGACTGCGACTGCGACGTATCGATATCCTCCTGCCGAATGTTGCTCCTCACCGGCAACGCGGAGCCGCTGTCGGAGTCATCATCGGAGTCGCTGAAGTTTGAGTTCGATATTACTAGTTTGCGGCGTTTGGTTGTCATGGGCTCGTCGTCTTCATCAGAGTCGGACGAGGAGGTGTTTGACGTGACGGGCGGCGGAAGGGGAGTAGCAGTAGTAGTATTATCTAAAGTGGGTTCTTTGTGGTTGGGCTCTTTCACCACTTCGATTTGCTTCTGCGATTGGGGCGGCGGCGGCGGCAGTGGAGAGGGCGAGGCCTGCAGTTGACTGGGCTGGCTGTTCTCCTTCTCAACCTCCGCGGACGGTAAAATCTCCACAGACTTCTCCCACTTGTCCTTTTCCGCGCTGATTTCCTTCAGAGTGACGTGCGGTATCACGCTGGCTGTCTTGGTGAGCGCCTTCATTCGTCTTCGTTTGGAGCGGGACAACTTTGAGAGTTTTGGCGAGGAGAGGGCCTCCATGGGGGTAGGGGGGGGTTGGTGGGGTTGCGGAGGGGGGGAGGGGTCGTGTATATTGGGGCGTGGGCTGAGTGTGTACGTGGGCGGCGTGTGTGGGGAGGGAGAGCTGATAATTTGTCGGATTTTCCAGGACCTCCCACCAATACTTTGGCAGCAAATTTCTTGCCGCCACGCACGCCACACGCACGTCACATCGATGGTGGCCCAGACATGTACCGCGGTGTGCCTACCACAGAGCCTTATTGCCCTGGATTGGTTCGGGACAGCAGCTTTCAGCTTCAGCGGCACATTGACCGCCGTGAGACAGGACATGGGAATTATCGGCGCAATGTTTCTCGCCACGATCACGGCTCTGGGCGGAGGGACGATACGCGACCTTCTACTCGGTAGCCCCGGACAGGCGTTCTGGATCAGCGACGTTCGTTACTTCCGGGTCGTCTTGACTACCTGCATTTTTACGTTGTTGTGTTGGCCAACTTTGACCCGGTTGTTCAAGTTTGAGGATAGTTCTTGGCCCTTCTGCCTAGGTGCGATGGATGGTTTGGAGTTGGGGAGGAGGAGGAACGTCGTTGGTATCGTTGGCGGATTGATCACAATTCTAACACGGCTCGCTACGCTCGCCGCTTCACTTCGGCCACAGCCGACGCTCTTGGCCTGGCTGCTTTTGCAATCTGCGGCGCCCGTGTAGGTCTGGACTCCGGCGTGGGTATTGAGGGTGCGAGCCTGTCCGGCCTGCTCTCCGCCTGCGGAGGGGGTATCGTCCGCGACGTCATCACGAACGAGCCTCCCCGCGCACTCCACGCGAACAGGAGCGCCTACGCAACTCCTGCGTTGATCGGAGCCATCATCTACGTTTGCTTGCGGGAGAGTGGATTTTTTAGCGAGAACTTTGCTCTCTGGACCGGCTTCGGCTGCGGCCTGGCCATGCGCATACTAGCCTTCAGGTGAGAAACTGCGAGGAGCGAAGCGACGAGTTGGGAATACGACAAATTAAGGTCATAGTTCGAGGCTTCATGAGGAGCGAAGCGACGAGTAGAGAGCACATTGTCTATTTACTTGTTGCTTCGCTCCCCGTAAAGTAGAGAACGCGTTGTCTTGAACTCGTCGCTTCGCTCCTCGCCGGAAATACGATGATTAAGGACATAGTTCATGGACGCTAGTAGCTTTAGTCTAAACGCACAAGCCGCTTTCATCGCTATGTAATTCTGACCCGTTAACGTATTTTTTGATGCGACTCGCTACGCTCGTCGCAGTCTCGACATAGCGCCGTTAAGAGCGCAGCTCAAGGAGAGCGAGTGGCAGCAGATACTGACGCCGAAAGACCATCGCGCTCGTAGATGAAACGAACGTAACGAACCCAAACGATCACAATCAAAATCATAATAATAACAAAATCCACACACACACATTTCTACAATAAAATAATCGTTTTTACACACTTGCATTGCTTTACTTTACCCTTATTAAAAGCCTCCTCCCCTGCCCATGCCACCGTAGCCTCCAACACCTCCTCCAACACCAGCCACAGCGCCTCCCAATCCCATGGCCGGAGCGGCCGCCCCCCTTCCCATACCAGCAACAACCCCCCCCACGTTCTTAGCGACCCTAGCCTTCTTCTCAACCGGTGCCGGGCCCTCCACTGTCACGCTGACAACGTTCTCCCCGCGGAGGATGACGAGGCCGAGGGAGCGGCGCTGCTCGGTCTCGGTGGTGGAGCCGTTCTCAGTGGTGGTGGTGGTGCGGTTTTCCTCGCACGAGGAGAGGACGAGGTTCAGGTATTTGTCAAAGGCGAGGAAAGTGCCCACGAGGACGCGTCTGCGGGGGGGGAGGAGTTGGGGTGGGTGAGGTTGGGTGCATGGGAGGGGGGTGCGGGGTGAGGAGGGGGAGAAAGGAGGAACGTCGTCGTGATGAAGCGACAAAAAACACCGGGATTTACGCAGGGGGCCACAGGAGACTGAGCTTTGCAAGGTCCGCACGTTCGGGCCATTAGATAATCTCGATGCCATTTTCTCTTCTCCACGTACCTGTCAACGAGTACAACACGAAGCCGCGAGTCTATCAAGCCCATCAGCTTTGATGCCTTGCCCGCTGATCCGCCAGTTTGCTTAGGAGGCATTTTATTATAGATTAATCGATTTGATCGAGTCCAAGGAATTTGACCCAATCGATCCCTTTGCCTCGATCACTTCCCCTTCGCTCCCCAGACCTTCCTAGACCTCCTGACTTCGAACCTGACCTATATCTCACTCAACAACCAAAAATTAACCCCAACAGGCCACGAAAAACACACAAACGACCACCCAAGAAAGCAAGACTCTTCGATCTTTCTCGCTGCCGAATCATGACCTCCACCCCTCTCCAATCCGCCCCGCAGTTCTACAACTGGATCAACAACAGGACTACCGCACCCCCTGCGGCTGCGGCTGCCATGGACGAAGACTCCTCGTCCGATTCCGAGGGAGAAGATGAACCCCCAACCCTAATGCCTCCACAGCGACGAATGCAGCAGCGACGAATGCAGCAGCGCCCAGCCCCCACCCCCACCTCCTACGGCCTTCTCCTCGTGCACGAGGGAGGCGAGTCTGACCTCCAGACGCTCTCCTTGCTGCAGCACGCGGTCACCCCCTGGATATCCGCGTACCCGCACATCAAGTTCTCTCACATTTCCACCTCCGTAACTGGGTTTGAGAAGGTACGACGATTTGGAGGGGGAGGGTTTGTGTGCTAGTGGTGGGGCCGAGAAACGACGAGAAACGACTCAATATCATGTTATTCAAACCACTCAATATCGTGTTATTCAACTCGTCGCTTCGCTCCTCGCTACCTGAACTCCTCTCTAACCCCCTCTTTTCACAGGGCACGAGGTGAGAAGCCGTCTCGTCGCTCAGCTCCTCGCTGAGAATGCGTTAATCGGCTCGCTTCGCTCGCCACTCGTCACGCAATCGGCTCACTTCGCTCGTTGCTCGTAACGATACTTGAAGCAAGTTATACTAACCCGCCCCCTCCCTCCTTGCCTCGGACTTCGTCCTCGGCTCTCTTCGCTCACCGCTCCTCTCTACGCTCGTCACAGCGCCCACCAGTTCGAAGTCACCGCCGCTCCCACCTTTATCATCTTCAACTTCAAGACCAAGAAACAACATAAGCGCATCGTGGGCGGGGATCCGCAGAGAGCGCACTTGTTGCCGGACCAGGTTAAGGCTCTGCTTGAGTCCGAGGTTCCTAAGAGGATGGTTTTCTCCTCCACGTTGGGGACCGGCCGGACTACGACTAGTGGCGGGGCCGTTGACCCCAGGGAGGCGAGGTGAGAATATGGACACGAAAGCGACAAAGATGAATCATTCATTCTAACTCTACTCGCAGGCTCGCGAGGTTCGCGGCGTCAAACAACACCCCCCCCCCCCCCAACGCCCCCCCCAGCCACTCCCATGGGCACCACGCCTCCACACCAAACTCCCCCCACGGACACAACCACAACCACGACCTCCAACAACAAAAAATTCAACCAAAACACCTCAATATTCAAGTCAGACCCCACAGTCGCGGACAGCTACGATGTCAAGTTCGGCATTAAGACCAAGTCCGAAATCGAGGAGGAGGCGAGACGAGAAAACGAATTATCATTCATTCATCCATTCATTCATTCCTAACACGCGCTCGCTACGCTCGCCCCCACCCACAGAAAAGACTCCGCTCCATCAAGGAGAGGGAGGCAGACGTTCGCCGCCACAAGAGGGAGAAGAGGGACGCCGAGCTTGAGAGGGAGGTGAGAAACTGTGAGGAGCGAAGCGACGAGCTGGGAATGCGACAATTATGGTCACACTTCACCCACCCTACTAGCTCTAGTCCAAACACACAAGCCGCCTTCACCCCCACCCAATTCTAACTCGTAAATAACAATCTTCATGCGACTCGCTACGCTCGTCGCAGAGGCTTCGACGCCAGATTGAGGAGGACAAAATGGAGAGGAAGGCCAAGGGCGGGTACTTGAACAGCAGGCTGGGAGCGGAGGGGTACGCGCCCGACGCCCTGCTGAAGAACACAGACGGCTGGACGGGATCGTCGGCGAAGAAGACGGAGCAGGTCGACAAGAGGCCCCCGGAGGAAATCCTGCAGGAGGCGTGCGAGAAGGTGAGGCACTGCGAGGAGCGAAACGACGAGCTGAGAATGTGTTAATTCTGCGAGTTACGATACTAGAAGCACTTTATACTAGCGAGGAGCGGAGCGGCGAGGATTTGTACTTGATTTCGTTCAACTCATCGCCTCGCTCCGAGCGCTCCTCGCATTCGTACTTGATTTCGTTCAGTTCGTCGCTTCGCTCCTCGCTGGGAGTGCGCCAATCGGCTCGCTTCGCTCGCCGCTCGTTACGATACTAGAAGCACTTTATACTAACTCGTCGCTTCGCTCGTCGCTCGGGCTTCGCCCTCACCTCACTACTGTTCCTTGCTACGCTCGCCGCAGCTCGCCATGTACAAGAGCGGAGGGGAGGGCGGCGTGGCCATGGGCCTGCTGGTCCTGTACATCGGAAACGTCGTGGACAACCCGGAGGAAATTAAGTACAGGGGAATCAATACGGGCAGCAAGGCCTACACGTCGAAACTCAAGGGAAAAATCGGAGTCGGGAAGCTCCTCAAGACCCTCGGATGGAAAAGGGACGGAGAAAACGAAAACAGGCTCGTCCTGGAGGACGTAAACCTGCAAATCCTGAGGGACGCGAAGCGCGTGATAGAGAGGAGGAAGCACGCGTTCGAGGCAGATCAGCAGAGGGCCCAGGAGGCTGCGCTACAGAAAATGGCCGAGAGGGCGGTCAGGCCTTAAGGGGGAGGACATTTCTTCTGGGTCGGAGGGGTTTGGTGATAGGCGATTGGTGGGATTTTGGGGGGGAGGAGGTGCACACATGATTTATGA
This sequence comes from Triparma laevis f. inornata, assembly GCA_012489335.1. Classification (NCBI taxonomy): domain Eukaryota; class Bolidophyceae; order Parmales; family Triparmaceae; genus Triparma; species Triparma laevis. Next base: position 52,738 of record BLQM01000195.1, read on the forward strand.
TTTATTTGTATGTAGTAGAATTCAAGATTCATCATTGTTTAATTATTCAAAAACAGTAAACAAACACATTTAAATTTACACAATTAAATGTACTGCTCTTCCTCCTCTCCAAGAAGCGCCTTCACTTGCTGTAAACTCGACCTTCGTCTCTTAAAAGGATCTACCTGACCTTTCGTCTTATTATATTGCACCCTCCAATCGTTCTGCACATACTCGTTGGGTAAAGATTGTAGGGTTAAAGCGGGCTTAAAACATAAATTTATTTGCAGTATGAAGTGCGTGCGCTATCATTTATAAAAACAAATAAAAGTTCTATCACTTTTACTATCGCTCTTCGATGACCCCGAGCAGCGTCTTCACTTGAGCAAGCGAAGACCTCCTCCTAATCTCGACTCGGCCCTTCGTCTTTTTGTACTTCACCCTGAAGTCGTACGGTATGTACTCGTTAGGGACGCACTCAATCCAAGCGTCCGTGAACCACGCTGGTCGCTCTTCCTCCCACCTGTCCCAATTTTTTAACGTCCACGGCTTCAAAAGCTCTTCGCCCCACCCTGCGTAGACGCCAGAATGAACTTTAAGAATTTTAGCTTTCAAATGTTCTTGATCATTTTTGTAGCTCAAGAACGATTTACGATTGTATTCAGACCCAGTGTCCATGTTGTAAAAGGTTCTGAGGTATTTCCAATTCACCACGGAGATAAACGCTAGAAGAGAAATAATCCAAACCGCACATAAGCTGCCAAGTATAACCTGCAAAGCGTCTGCATCTAGCTTGTTGTCTTCGTCCAGATTGTAGTACGTTGAGTAAAGGTGAACCGAGACGAAGCTGCTAACCAACGAAGTCAGTATCGATACTAGAAAGCAAAAGCCTCCCACTTCGCTGCTTCCTCGTAGGTGAATCAGCATGGTGAAGTCGACAACGAGTTTACCGATGAACCTCTGCGACGAGTGAAAGAATATCAGTCGCGCGAAAGGTAGGTTAGAACTATGTGTTTCCGTTGCGAATGCCATTCGATAAGCATAATTCACATAACCAACGTCTCACTCACCTCAACAAGAGCCACAACAAATCTAAAAATCCCCTTCATGTTCAAATAGTAGTAGAAATCCTTCCGCGCGATCTTCGTTCTGCCCTTTGAGCACACCGAACGCCGGGTTTTTGCAATTTTTAGTTGTAGTTCACCAGCCTTGCAGCATCTCGGCTGTGATTCCCTCGGGCAGTGAACCTCGACATGGAATAGATGTCACCCTCTTTCGTGTTGTAGAAGCCACGTTAAAAATTTTGTTGAGGAAAAGGTTGATTTAAAATCTGCTAGAAACTTTGTTAGAATTCGTATAGTTGAACGAATAGAAGCGGGCAGCTCACCTGTGAACGGAATCACTCCTTTCAGCTTCATGCCTTGGATAAGTCCACGGGCGGTGTTTATCATGCCGTCTTCGGCGCCAGAGTAGGTTTGCACGTTTTGCACGACGTTCTCCATCTGGATTACCTTCTCGTTCTCGGTTTCGATGTCCTTGTTCAGATTCTCGACGAAGAGATTGGCTTCGGGCAGAGAGAAGACTGCTAGGGCCGTCAACGTTGAACTCAGCATGGGCACGACCTTGTTTTTCTTCATGAGAGTGGCCCTCGTGGGAGTGGAGAGAACCTTTCCTATTGATGCAAACCCATTGGTATTGTTTCTGGCTATGGGGTGCAAGAGTTCCTGTGTGTTTGTATGGGACAGGCTTTAACTAATATTACTATTAACTACTGTTTCGGCTTTGGCTTGTTCGAATTCAGCCACGTTGGTTGGGCTCTTGGCGTAGACTAGGAAGTCAGAAAGCAGGTTCACTGCTATTTCCTTGTTTTTGTCTGAGATCTTGCCCTGGAGCATGTAGCGTGACGCGGTTTGCTTGAGGAAGAGCGTCAACTGCGGCAGGGTAAAAGTGAGGGAAACCGGGGGTAGGAGAGACATGATGGGCAGGGGTATTCTGCAAGAATGAGGGCCGAGGATGAAGTGGCGTTCTAGACTTAGAGTTACGCTATGGGGTGTGTAACGACAGGATCTTTGCATTCCAGCGCAACATCCAACTTATCCCCACAGCTGCCTAAAGCTGGGCATAAGTTAACTCAAATAGCCACCACTGATGGCGGCGTGCCTCGAGACGCCCCCCCTGGTCATACCATCACATCTGGAACTTATTTCATCCACAAATGCGGGCCGTAACCTAGTAACATGTACTCGTGCGGCTGCCGGAACAGTGGTCCTGAACGCCTTGGCGTTCTGCCATGTGATCCACCAGCGTTTCCGGAAACACACGTGCGACGCCTGCTACGCCTTCACTTCGATTGACGGGCGCGACCTTCCATTTCCGTGTGAGGGAACTTGCGGTGTTCACTACTGTTCCTCTGTGTGTCGGGATGCCAAGAAAGGTAAGTATACCTTAGCGAAGAGCAAAGCGACGAGAAGACAGCAGCATTCGAAAATGAGAAGACATACAGGCAGACGAGAAGACATACATGCATTCTTACTCCATACCTACAGCGCGACACTCGAAGGTCTGCAGCTTGACAAACCTGGGCTCGAAGTCTCGATCGAAGTCTTCTAAGAAATCAGACAAGACCCTGGAGACAGGCATCAACCTCCTCCTATCTGCGATATCGAACGACGTGCCACTCAGCTACCTTGTGAACCAGCTTGGCGAGGACGACGAGAGCATCTCCACTCCCGGCAAGAGCAAGCGGCTTTCGAGTTACACGTCTGCCGAGGTTTCACTGCGTAAATTACTCCCCTGTCCCCTTCCTCAAGGTGAGAAACTGCGAGGAGCGAAGCGACGAGCTGAGAATACGACAATTGCGCTCGAAATTCAGCTGCGCTATTAGCTTCGGTCTAAATACCGACTCTCCTATCGCAGCTACGCAATTCTAACTCGTTAACACCAATCTTCATCCGACTCGATACGCTCGTCGCAGGTTCATACTCTAAAGCCCTCTCAACATCCCACTTCAATGCCGTAGGGCTGTACGACGAATACGGTTCCGAAACCGGATACCTCCTCTCCCCCTTAATGGCCCTCGTGAACCACTCCTGCTTACTGAACTGCTGTCAGGTCGTCGAAAACGGTAGAGTCTTCCTCAAAGCGTTGAGGTACGTTGAGGAGGAGCGAAGCGACGAGCTGATGAAACATACAATAATAATAATGATATACTAACTCTTCGCTTCGCTCACGTAGAGACATTGAAGTAGGAGAGGAGCTGAGCTATTCATACGTGAGCATCGGTTTGGATTCAGACCGTCGAAAATCGATCTTGGATAACTGGGGATTCACGTGCGGATGCTACCGGTGTCGGATCGAAATTCAAAGCGGAGAGAAAACTACTAATTCAGAGCTGGAAACGTTTGATGAGAGACATGTGTGTTGTTGCGGTGCGGTTAGTTTTGAGGTGGAGAGGAATAGAGGTGGGGAGGGCGAGGAGGAGGATTGTGTTTGTCATATCGCGGGGATAATAATGTAGAGAAATAAGAAAGTAAATGAATACTACGATGATCATGTTTTTGAATAAAATAAAAGCGTGGCTTTTGATTTACTTTCTCTCCCACATTCTCTCTTCTCTCTCCCCCAAATAACACACCTCACGATTAACGGTTCAAATACGCAGACCTCGAGCGATCGCGGGTGGTGTATTTTGACTTGGCTCCATCGCCGACGGGAGTGTGGACGACGGGGTGGATGACCTTGACCTTGACCGCCGGCTTCGCCTTGGCTGCCGCGACCTTCTTCTTCTTCTTCTTCTTCTTCTTCGGAATGGGAACGTAGTTCGGGTCGACGGCGGGAGGAACCTTCTTCTTCTGGGGAGGAGGGAGGACGACGGCTTTCGTGAACGTTGGTGGCGAGGTTTTCGAGAGCGGAGACGGCCTCAATCTGCTCGATGGGGTCGAGGTACGACACGCCATGAACGTTGATGTACGCGCCGTACTCGCAGTAGATGTTCATGTGCCTAACCTTCGCGGCACACTTCTTATCGCCCGCAGCCATGCACGAAACGTGGTGCCGCGCAAAACCGTAGTTCCTGGGATCACCGTCGGGACCGCCTTTAGCGACTCCGAAGCGGAGAACGCCCTCGTCGATCTTCATGCTGCAGATCTTGCACTTGGAGCGACCAGAGAGGGCGTGCTAAACGCAGGCTTTGACGATGTCACACCTGTGCGCGATCGAACGTTAGAGTTGTGTGTGTGTATCGATTTTCTTTTCTGAGCTGCCGCAGCAACAAAGGAAATGGTCGACGTAGCAATGAAGGGAATGCGAAGAGAATGCTGATATCGGTGGTTGAATTGCGCCCTATAGCGAGGATATTGGGCCTTACCAGTCAACCATATTGCTATGAAATCCGCCGGACATTTTAATGAAGTACCGTTTGAGGGTGTTGAAAGTGTGAGATCGTTGGTCGTTCTGCGAGAGCAAGGTTTTGCTTAAATGAGGTTATTCAAGTGGTTCTACGTTGAATATTGATAGTTGGTTAGGTTTTTGTAGTATAGCAGAAGGAGGAGGAGTGTTAATCTGGCGCGTGAGGTTATATGATGAGTTTGTTTCGATGAAAACTTTCTCAGAAAATCAGGCTGCTCAAAATCTTGATCGATCTCATGACATCTCTATACGCATGCAGCTTCTTCACGATATAAATATGGATACTAAGGATTTCAGAGAAGCAAGAAATACTAAGCACGTGGCTCCGCGATGACGAAGATATCGATATTTAAGCAAAATTTAATGAGGGACCGGCGGCAGATAATTTGATGATATCGACGACTGTTGATTCTGCACGTGCGCCGGTTGACGTTGTGGTGGTGGGGTGGTGGTGGTGACTGTATGGCCGCAGACGACTCTAAGAGGTTGCTTATTGAGTTCGTTCCGGGGGATACGTAGATGACGCTGAGGTTGGCAACGAAGGCGTGGAATGCCGCGGTGGATGCGCACCTCGACAAGGGCGCGAAGAGCGGCGAGTTGATTGTTGCCGGTGAGAATTATTTATCTTTAGAGCTTTGGATAAAGGAGAGGTTTAAGTTCGCAACGCGGGTGATCTTCCTTCTAAATATTATTGAGTGCTCCAGTCTAGAAAATGTCGATCTCCTCCACACGAACCTTCAAAAAATAGAAGGCTGGGGATTCTACGATTGCTCAGAACTAAAATCGATGACCATCCCGGACTCGCTCCAAACGCTTGGTCAAGAAGTCTTACGCGGATGCTACGAGCTAGTCCCCTCCAACATCAACACTAGTGACAACGACCCGGTAGTCGCTCGACTCCGCTCCCAAATGTCTTTGAACGCGCTCCTCTCCGAGCACGTTTCCGTGCTCGACTCCGAGATCAACTCCGTGCTCAACTCTATTAACACTGAAGACACTGACGCGGTAGTTTCCCGACTCCGCTCCCAAATGTCTTTGGAAGCGCTCCTTGACGAGCACATTTCTGTGGTGGACTACCCCCCATGCCCTAACTCCGCAATCAACGCCGCGCCCAACTCCGAGCTCGACTTAGACAACGACATCTCCTTCATCTAAAAATAACAGAAATTAAACACCAAACTCAAAACAATTTATTAAATCAAAAACTACAACCTCAAACATTAATCCCAACAAACCCCAGCAACACCATCCCACTCCCCACAACCCTCCCCCACCCCACTCCCCCTCCTTCCCCCCAATCAATAACAACCGCAAACGGCACCGTCATTGCCAACCCCACCGTCGCCACCGTTGCATTCGTATAAACCACACTCTTCGCCCACAAAAAGTCGCTAATCAAGTTATCTATTATCGCAACATAAACTATAGAACCTAAAATTGTCCATGTTAGTGTTACGTTAGTGCCTACGATAGCGTAATAGGGGATTATGAAGAGACCGAGTGATGATGTTGTTAGGCCAAGATATCCTAGAGTCTGTCTAAGATTATATTTCTCCTCCGATTTCGCTGTCGTTGTCGTTTCAACCTTTATTGTCGTTTCTGCACTGACGGTTTCCTCAGCTGATTCTAAAGTGTCATCAATACTATCACCTCTAACCTTCTCATAAACCTCTTCTCCCTCTTCCGTTTCTTCGTCTTTACAATATCTTTTGACAATAACCGTATATACACTATAACCTAAAGCGGAGAGGAGGCCGTATAAATCACCTTCAACGACGAGTTAGAAACGAGTAGCGAAGAAAGCAACAAGAAAGTCTCCAAGAAAGTTTCCACCGACGTTGAGTCATGTCGCTGCGTCGCTCCGCCTCATTACGCGTATTCCCAGTCTCGTCGACTGAGACTCCTAGTTGTCGTGTCCCCCTCTCACCTTCTAAACCAGATTTATTTTCTGATCTGTCACCTTTTGTTGCGGATACGACCGCACCTGCTATTACGAATAAAACAGCTAATACTTTCTTAAATTCATAAGAATCTTTATTTAATCGTGTTTCTATTAGGTAAGTAAATAAAGAAGAAGATGATGAAAGAACGGTTGAAGATGTTACGGATGTTTTTTGAAGACTGTGACGAGCGTAGCGAGGAGCGGCGAGCGAAGCGAGCCGTGTTAGAATTGTACAGCGACGAAAGTTCTTGAACATTAGACTAAAGCTTCATCGCTTCAAATTGTTACCCTCTTAAATAGTCGTATTTCCTACTCGTTGTAAAGCAACTTCGTTCAAGACAATGCGTTCTCTACGCTCTGAATTCACAGACAACGCGTTCTCTACGTTACGTAAGTCGATTCGCTCCTCGAGCCATAACTCGTCATTACATTATGTAGAGAAGACAGTGCTTGAGCACCAGACTAAAGATACGTCGCTAAGGCGCATTGTTACTCCCTTAAATTGTCGCATTCCCAGCTCGTCGCTTCGCTCCGAGACGACTTCGTACCTAAGGTAATAGAATAGATTAGATAGATACCATGTTGCACCTAATTTAGCTCCCAACTTAACAATCCCCCAATCTGGTGTAACAAGTTGTTCTTTCTTTAATAGAAGTATAAACGGGATAGTGCTTAGCCAGGTTAGGAGGGGAGAAGGGAAGGTGGGGAGGGTGGAGGAGACGAGGAGGGAGGAGAGGGACCAGATTAGGGTTATTAGGAGGAGATAGAGGAGGCCGAGGGTGTACAGGGGGAGGGCCATTGTGGGCGGGCGTTAGCAGGTGGGGGGAGGAGGGGAGGGAGAGAGGTAGGAGAAAGTGAAGGAGCGATCGCACAATCGTGAGGAGTTCGAGGATGGAATGAGAATGTTTTACGTTGATATAGGTGTTGCGGTTTAGACCACCGAACGATACTGTTATTTATTATCGCTCAAAGATCGTTTCAAACAATCTAGAACGTTCAGTGAATCAGTATCAGTTCCGCAAATTTCCAAGACATATTGCATCTGCATACCAACTTTAATCGATCATGGCTCAGCAACTAACGACTGAGGAGATATTTCAGCACATCGAGGAGACGGTCAAGTCCACTCCTGGATTGAAGAAGGTGCGGGACGCGTGAAACGTTATGGAATGAAAGTTTGAGGGGAGGATTAAGTTTAACCTCTTCATGAAAGTAATGCACGATGATCATCGAATGAAAAAGCGAGGTTTGAACGTTGAGAAGTTGAAAGATTGATTGATTGACGTTATGATGACGTTACTGCTTATAATCATCATGATCTTTATCCAATTTATTGGAATTGAATTAAAAAAACGTCCTTCTTACTAACGTTTCGTCTCACTGTCTCCCTCCCAGAAATTCCCAGGAATCCTCGTCCTAAAAGTCTCTGACTCCGAATCCTCTCTCACAATAGATGTCCCAAAATTAACAACCTCCCGCACTCCCCACCCTAAACCTAACCTAACAATAACCCTCTCCTCCTCAATCCTATTAAAAATCTTCAACGGAACCTTAAAACCTCAAGCTGCATTCATGAAGAAATTGATTAAAATTGAAGGAAGGTTAGGGTTGGCTATGAAGTTTCAGGGGATTGTGGGGGAGGTTAGGAAGAGGTTAAAATCTCGATTGTAACCTACATCGTCACGTCGTCGTTAACGCGTCCCGTGTGGGAGGTGAGACGCTGTCTCGTTACAAGGAAGCGAATCAACGGCGTGGAGCGTAAGAGCGATAAACGTGTGACCGATTGAACGACGAGGTGACGGACATTAAGAACCTTCTAAACTAACGAGGAGACTGAGCTCGTCGTTCGCTCATCGTCGCAGGTCCTCTCGAGCATCGTCGGCGACATCTCCTAATTAGTGTGTTTTATAGACGTTGTTATTAATTTGACGGAGGTTTTTTTTGGTTTTCGCACTTTTTTTGAGGTAAGAAATGAGAAGAATATATATTCTTTTGTATAATAAATTCAACTCTTCACGTTTTTTCTAACCCCCCACCCCCCCACACCACACCTTCACTTCCTCTCCAACCCAACCTCTACGTCCCTCACAGTATCTCCTCCTCCCCCGCTCCTACCCCCCCAATCGCACGCCACGAACGCCGGCCTCCTGACGCTGTTCATGCCGCTGACGGTTGAGACTTTTTCCGTTTTCTCCGTCCTCTTCTCCGTCCTCTTCTCCGTCGACGTCCTCTCCCCTCCCGCTCCGAAGTGAACCACTCCTGACTTCAAAATCGTCCCACCCGCCACCGCACTCCTCCCACTCGCCCCCAT
>BLQM01000195.1:63094-73263 GCA_012489335.1 Triparma laevis f. inornata
CCCCCCCCCCCCTCCCTCCCACTCCCAGCTCACCTTCACAATCTCCCTTTCAATCACAGATTTAATCCAATCAATACCAACCGAATGCGTGATGTTTGAAGAGAGGGTTGGGTAGTACGTGTGAACATCAAGAATGGGAGGAGGGAGGGGAGTGGAGTTTGAAGGGATTAAGAGGATGAAGAGGAGGAGGAATTTTATTAGGGGAGAGAGAAGGGAGGGGGGTGGGGGAGAGATTTTGAAGGCATTTGTGGTTACGTGGATAGAGAAGGGGAGAGTATGAGAGAACTTTTAATAAACATTTTTACTCAAAAGACTTGGAAGTTAATTGGACGATTCTACGATGGAGAAGGCAAAAAATTTGGACGATGCGAATGAATTCTTCGGAGAGACGATGGAGCAGATATACGGGCTGCTGCAGGAGAGCGGGCTGCCGGATTCTAGGTGAGGTTTTCGGGGGGGGTTGGTCTGTTGTGTTTTTGGGCAGGTTTTTGGGAGGGGAGGGTGGACTGGGGGGGAATTATGGGACGATGTGGAAGGGACGTGTCAGAGTGTGATCTATTTCACCATGCACTCCGGGGGTTATTTTCCGTACGGTCTGTTGTGTTGTTTTTTCTTTATGGTTAAACCTGGGGCGGGTGGGACGAACCCTACCTTGGCAAGTTCACTAACACAACACCGCCCCCTCCCCCTGTTACACCCCTCCCCCCATTTAACCAGCGTCGAAAGCCTGAAGAAAATGATAGAAGAGGACTCCCACATGGACGCACTGGAAGCGACCGAAGAATACACTCGCTGCTTCCCCTATATGAAAACCTCCTCCCTAATCTTCCTCCTGACCCAAGCTTGGGAACAGCTCTGCACTCTCAACGACTACTTAAAAGGAAAAACAGAAAAGAAGGTAACCCTCCTCGTCGCCGACTCAAAAACCGAACCGGAAGTCATGGACGCGGCGGTCGCGAAGAGGGAGGACGCAGGGAGGGTATGCACGAGAGGGAATTTGAAGCTTTACAAGATGAGAGCTCTGAAGCTGGTGTGGGAGAAGAAGGAGGCGGGGGATGTAGAGGGGGAGGGCGAGGGCGAGGGCGAGGGCGAGATGATTTAGTAAAAACGTTAGTTGCTGTTGAGTCGATGAAGAAAATGTTTATTAAGGGTGTGTCAAAATTTGTGATATAATAAACATGGCGTAACTTTCTTAATTCTTTTCTCTCTCTCTCCCTCTCTCACTCTCTCACTCTTCTCCTTTTGCCTTCTCGGAAAGATTTCGTCTAATGGAATGACGTTGTGCGGGACTCATCACTTTGGGAACTGGCGGCAGGGACACAGCATTCTGCTGCTGCTGCTTCAATTCGGCGATTTCGGTTTTCAAAGTAAGTATTTCCTGGTCTTGTGCCTTCTTCTCCTTCTCGGCTGTTTCCGGCAAGGTCTGGATCTCCTCGTTGCGCTCCATCTTTTCCTTCTCGGCCGTCTCTTGCAGGGCTCGGATGGCAGCGTCACCTTCGACCTTTTCCCTCACCCCATCGATAAAGCGGGATTATCGAGGACCGCTTCCATGTATCGGCTCTCACGATTCCGTAGAACTTGTGCAGCTACTTCTTCACGGTTAGAATATCGCGGAAAACGAGCTGGATCTCGACGATCCAAGGGTCGCTGTCGGGGTCGAAGGAGGGGAGAGCGGCGTTGATGTGCAGATCGGGCGGCTGAGAGTAGGTGGTTTGGAGGAATTTGTTCTTCACCGCTGTACACTTGAAGACCTTTTCGATCACGCGATACATCAACCCTAAGGTGAGAGGAGCCTCGAACTCGAGGCTGACTCTGTTGAGGTCTCTCAGCGTTGAGCCCTCCTACATTTTGACTGCGGCACGATCAGCGGATTTAGGGGGACCGAATTTTGCTATCACAATCGATTTGCTCTCATCTTCGAGGTAGAACGTCTGTGGGTGAAGCTCCTGATTCCCCTTGGTGAATGACGTTGTTTCCTCTTCGTCAGATTCGAATTTAGAGCAGATCTCCTCGATGTTGGTCGCGGTGTTGAACGCGCTTACGAGGTCGTTAATGAGGGTCTGGAAGAGCTTCTCTTTCCATACAGCCTTCAGGAGAAGGGCTTCTACTTGTCTTTCGATTGACTGAGACTGGTACTTTTTTGGCGTTATTTGGTCAATGTCGGACTTAAAATTGTCTATGTCTGCAACGTGAACGTAGCGGTTGGGGTCCGTGGTAGCGTATCTATTCATCACGATCTTAATAATTCGTCCGAGTCTTTCGGTCTGTTCAGTGGCGAACGTTTTGAGCGACAAAAAATGCGTCGTGCTGCTAGGTAACGAATCCTCGACGGCTTCGAAGAGAGCTTGTTGGAGCTTCTGCGTTTTCTTTCGTGTTTCCATGTCGACTATATTCTCAAGAGCTTCATCGTTGTCTGCGAAGGTGGCACGAAAAATATTGATTGCGGCCTGCAGATCGGCCTCGGTTTGACATTTCTTTAGTGCTTGACCCGAAGGAGTGGTTTCGAGGAGATCAATTACGAGCTGGTAGCAGGGTGTTGGTTATGCGAGCATCAGCGGGGTTTTTCCTTTTTCGTCTTCTATTAGCGTGGCGCTGGGGCACGCTTCTATGAGCACCTTTACGAAGAGTGCCGAAGTGTTGCGCTTCGTGCAAAGGTAGTGCAGAGGAAGTACACCTCGTGAGCCTTTCTCCAGTAAAGCGTCACCATATGCAAGTGCCACGGTGACCACGCACTCGAGTGGAACGTCCGCGCGTTGGATAAGATAGTGGAGAGGGAGATTGTTGGAGGTGTCTTCGTTCTTCAATCCCTCTGGGTGCGCTTCGACGAGCACCTTCAGCCCATCAGGCGAAGCCTTTTCGTTCTGGCAGCAGTACGAGACAGGATTCCTCTTGGAGGTGTCTTCGTTCTTCACTCCATCTGGGTGCGCCTCGACGAGCACCTGCAGCCCTTCGAGTGAAGACTTTTTGTTCAGGCAGTAGAACGAGAGAGCATTCCTTTATTGACCGTTGACCTCTTAAAGGAATAAATATACGAGCGTATTATGTAAGCGTTAGAAGGCAGAATTATGCTCGTTGAGGTATATTTCAGGCTCACCTTCGCAGCGTCAGGATTCTCCTCTAGGATCTTCTTGATATCTTCCAGCTTGCCGTCAAATTGGCACAACTTCATCAAGGGCGTACCCTTCATACCATTCAAGTACTCGATGACTTTCTCCTGATCATTTGACCCGACAAGCTGCGCAAAGAGAAGGGAAGATGCGTTGTTGTTGTGTTAGAATGGACGGCGTTTTTGAGGATTTTTTTCTTTTGTCGGTATTGTGTTAATTATTGTTCTCACCTCGTGCAGTTTGGTGCATCCGTGGAATATGTCTTCGCCAACTTCTTCAATGGATTTTGCCCATATACACGTAGATAAGTATGGGTAGTTTTTGAAAGCGATTCTTTCAATTGTTTTTACTCCTTCCTTCAAAATCACCGTCTCCAATTGTTCGCAGTAACAGAATGTTTGCTCTGCTATCTTCTCGGCCTTGTATCCCACCCTTCTTAATTGATTACATCGCGCCACTGTCCCCCAACCAACAACTTTTACCGAGTCCGGACAACTAAACTTTTCCAAGCCTGTATCCCTGAAAGCATTCTCTCCTATCTTCGTAACCTTGCTATCAGCCCAATCAATTTCAGTCAAATTCGTACATTCATAAAACGCACGATCTTCAATTTCATCAACGTCCCGATGAATAACAACCTTCGCAATATCCGTCCCCCCCCCTACACTTCGACCCATCACCTTTCTTGTACTCAATCTCAACCATGCTACCCCCCCCCCCACAACCCAATCAACTTCCAATACCCTTTCCCCCCAAAATCCCAGCACACAATTAAACCCCCACACCCCACAGGACCCCCCAAAAACACCAGATTAACGTTCACAAATTTCGCAAACACTAAATTCGCAAAAAGTTACTAAGATCTTTATTCTCAGATTTTTAGCCAACTGATCCTCCTGATCTTTCTGTTGACGTTTTTAGAGCTTTTCCTTCAGCACAAGCAATTTGAAGGTTAAAGCCAATACAGGGATACTGAGCCTTTTATTTTGACCCCTGGTCTGAGAAAGTTTAAGTTGTCGAACAATAACCTCTCTCGCTTACGGGATGCCTAAAACCTACCGATGAACGATAACGATAAACCCCCCCAACTGCCGAAAAGTTCACCCCCCATGACAACACTATACCCTATCGTCGCCTCCAACAGAGCATCGCGCCCCCCAAAACCCCCGAAGCCCCCCGAAACCTCCCACCTCCCACCTTGGCACGACAGGAACTTCCAATGTTCAGAAGAGCAGAGGAGCCTCGCACAAAAGTTTGTCTCCGCTTGCAAGCAGAACAACATCAAGGAAGTCAAACACCTACTAAACGAAGCACTAGTTCCGGTAAACAGCGGTGAATCAGGGTGCTGCGGTCATTTCCCCGCAATCATTGAGGCGATCAAGCTTGGTCATGTGGAGTTGACGAACCTCCTACTTCTGAGGGGAGCGAAGCCGGAACACGAAGAGTGCATGGGTCCACCATGTAGCCAGCTGATTTCCTGCGGGCTGCAGAAGCTTCAGAAACTAAAGAACGTGGGCGGACGGACACAATTGCAGAACGAGAAAATCATTTCCGCACTCCTCCTACATTACTACTCCAAATTCTGGGGTGAAAAGTCGTCCGATTGGAACTTGGGCGAGATCCTGGCGATAGAGTGGTGGAGAAAACCGTGCCCTGATTTCTCAAAAAAACACTTGGGCGCTCTCCTTCTGTTCCTAGGCATTCAAACATACCCTGGACAAGTGGGGAAGCCTTGCGTTGCAAGAGGCGATCAGAGAGGGCAACATCAATCAGGTTAGGAATGCTCTAAACGGAAGAGGTGATGTGATCAATGCGGTTGAGGCCAGGTGAGTTTAGTTTTTTAATGACAGTATTCTTATTGTTTCTAACCTTTCTCGCGGCAGTGGCGAAACTCCGATGGTGGTCGCGGTCGAGGAGTACTGGAACTATTTCGACGAGGCGAGAAGCAACAAGTTGGAAATAATCAGACTTCTAATAAACGCAGGAGCGGTGCAAACAGAAGATGAGTGGGAGGAGACGCTGGAGATGTACTGGAACAATTATTTATGGGAGAATGAAGGCGGGGGCGAATATCTCGCCTTTTCTAATGCGATCCACGACGAACAATTCCTGGCAATTCCGGCAGCCACGCTGCTCATGACCGCCAAGAAATGCCACCCTTTTAGAGTAAAGAAGGCGTCGATCCGCTTCAAAAGGATTGGGAAGTGTGTCGGGAAATTGGCGCTGGCCTTGAGGACCTGGTACGAGGAGATCTCATACCGGCCAGGGAACTCAGGCATGCTCAAAGCCCAGGCAGAGTTTGAGCAGCTAGCGATGTCGATGCCCCCCCCTCTTCCAAAGAAAATAGACCCAAAGAAAATAGATAAATAGATAAATAGATTAAAATATAATAAGAATGAATTAATTGAACATCATCAAACCTTCAAAGCTTCTGTAGTTAAGTTAAAAGTCATCAACAACCCTCGCTCCGGAATAAACGTCGTCCTCCTTAATACCGCAATCCTCCAGCGCCGCCTGGTAGATAGAATGGACCTCCTTCTGAAGATCGCTCTCCTTCCACGCGCCGTAGTTCTCCTTCGAATCCCAGACGAAGGAAAGCTCGTAAGCCCACTCGGCCTTGCAGACTTGACGAGTGACGCGGAAGAGCCCGGGGCTTGCCTTCATTTTGTTCGACATCTCCTTCATGTGGGTGTCGAGTTTTGCTGAGAAGTTGGGGTTAACGAATAAATAATATACGGGGTTGGTTATATACAGAGTTGGTTATGCCCGCTTCACCCCATCGACGCTTACCTGCAGTTGGCTCATCTTTAACATTGAGGGTCAGGTAAGAAGCAACGTTCGTGACAGGAACAGTCGAAAACGAACGCGTCGAGGCGCGGGCAGCAATTTTGGAGAACGAAGCCGCGAGCATGGTCGAATAAGGTTCCAGGGTATAATATATCCATGGAATCCAAGCCCAAATCTATCTGACAAATGAAAAATGGAGAAAAGCTCAGATCTACCGCCGACTTTGGACAAGAAAACGGCCTCCGGGCCGATATACAAACGCTACGTTAACGATGTCATACCGTGGTTCGATTCCGTCGCGAAGAGAGGTTCTTTTAACAGCCAAACTCTAGGTACAGACGGGAGGCCTCCTGTCATACAGTATTGTCATGTTCCTGCGAAGGGGAGGGAGGGGAAGAACGTGCCAGCAATTGTTTTTGTGTTGGGGTGGTCGGAGAGTTTCTTGAAGTACAAAGGTGAGGGGTGTGGGGGTGTGGGGGGTGGGATTTAGTAGTTAGGGACGCAACTGCCAAGTATAGTATTATGTGTGTGAAGGTTTGGATTTGGCTCTAACACACGTTATTTGTTTTAGAAATATTCTACGACCTTCACAAGAAGTACGAAGGTAACATCAACATCTGGTGCATGGACCACTGCTCTCAGGGCATCAGCGGTCGGTGGGCCGCTGACGATGAATACAGCGACCGCGGTTGGAACGCCGACTTCAGGAACTACGCCAAAGACCAAGTCCACTTCATCAACGAGACAACCAACATCAGAAAGCAGAAGACCAGCGGCCCCAGGTTCCTGTTCTGCCACTCGATGGGGGGTTTGGTGGGGACGCATGTTGTGACGATGTTGCCTGGAGTTTTTGAGAAGATCGTTCTGAGCGCGCCCATGTTCACTGTTAAGGGGTTGGACGGCGTGCCGTTCTCCGTGTTGAGGGCTGTTGCGCAGGTGGTCGACAGGGCTTTGGGGAAGGGGAAGGAGTGGGTTCCTGGGGCTGGTGAGTGGAGTGAGCGAGGAGCGGCGAGGACGAAGCCCCATGAGTTCTCATAATACATTATTCTAACAAATATATTTTCTCACGCAGCCTCAAAACCCGACCACCGTTGCCCCGAACCCCCAGGAAACGACACCTCAAACTGCATCGACCGTCTCGAATGCTGGAACATCCAACGCTACCAAAACCCCAAAGTAGTAGTAGGCGGAGTAACCTGGGGCTGGCTCAACCAAAGCAACATCCATCGTTGCGACCCTGATACTATCACGAAAGAGGTCGTTGACGCGTTTGAGATGAGTGATGTTTTGCTTTTGAGTTGTGAGTTGGAGAGTATTGTTGAGCCGAAGAGTATGGTGGAGTTCGCGGAGGCTGTGGGGACGTGTGAGTGGGTTAATGTTGAGGGGAGTTTGCATGAGGCGTTTTTTGAGAGGGATGAGATTAGGGATTGGACTTTTGATAGGTGAGTGAGTGGTTAAGGGATTGGGGGGGTGGGGTGAGTTTTTTTACTCTAACGATTTTGTGATTTTTAGGATGATGAAGTTTCTCAAGAAGAAGGAAAAATACAGCCACGAGGTTACGAGAAAACCTCCGACGAGATAGACGAAGATGATCAAGGACACGTTCTGGACGAGTTTGGTCGTATTGATTCTTGCTATTTTGCTGGGGTTGATCAGCTCGCACGTGAGGGGGTTCTTGTTTGAGAAGGTTATTATGGGGGGGGTTGTGGGGGTTGATGGGGTTGTGGGGGTTGTGGCGGGGGTTGAGGGGATTGAGGTTGAGGAAGTTTAAATTTTATAATTGTCAAAATGGTTTTAGTGTTTTGATTGATTAATTGACTTGGAAGCCGCTTGGTCCTTCCCATATCTCCTTTCCGTCCTTCATGAAGTTGAAACCTCGATGTCCCAATCCGGGAGCGGAGTTAGTGGAGAGGGCTCCCGCCTTCTCTCGTTCTTTCAGCTCTTCCTGCGACGAGTGAAGCGAGCCGTGTTAGTTATGAAGATAGCTAATTGACGAAGTTCAAGGTGCTTTCCACCATCTTCCAGACTGTCTTCTCCATGGCCTCCATGGCCCTCCCCGCGATGGCCATGTCCTCGCCAATGTGAAACTCTTCCCTTCGCTCCCCGCTGCGTCTCACCTCATTCAACTCCATAAACTTAACCCACTGCCTCACCGCCTCCCCCCGATGACTAATCTTACACTTCTCCTCCAAACTCATCTCACTAAATGGCACCTCATACCCTTCAGGTATAAAAATAGAATCCCAACCGAATCCTTGTTCTTTAGATTTCCCGTGAAATTCAGGATCATCGGGGGAAACGAGGCGACCTTCAATTATACCTTGAAATACGACAGGATCACCGTGAACTTGTGGGACGAAGGCGAGAGTGCATACCGCTGTTGCTGATTTATCAGAGTAGGCGTCGAGGATGTTGTAGAGACCTTTGTTTCCTAGAGAGTTTTGGAAGAATTTTATGAAGGGACCGGGCATACCGCCGAGGGCGTGGATGCAGAGGGAGGTGTCTTCACAGATGCAGGGGCCGGAGGAGAGTTGAGAGCCGAGGGAGGCTTTGTGTTTGGGGATTACGGAGGCGTCGTTGGCTTGGAGTTCGGGGAGGTCAACGTCAATGTGGTTGAGGTTGATGTAGTTTTTATTGGAGGAGGTGGTGTAGTGGGCGGAGATTATTGCGGAGACTGAGTGGGGGTGTGGGGGGTGAGGGGGGCGGGGAGGAGGTGACGAGGAGGGTTTGAGACATGGATCTTACCTTCTCGAATCTTCATTTCGTTACCAGTCACAAAGTTTACGGTGTAGCTGTCCGCGACTTGCGGTAGTAGTAGTAGTAATAGTAATAGGATTGTGGGGAGGGTACGGAGGTTGGGCATTATGGCTGAAAGTTTTGGATTTTTCGGAGGGTAGGAGGGGTAGGAGGGAGAGGGGAAGCGGCGGGGGGAGGAGCTTCGACGGGGATTGGCTAGATTATTTTTCTGGGTGCGTTTAGTGTGTGTTGGGGACGGATGTGGGACTAGTATATTATTAGTGCTCGTAGAAAGTGTAACAGACTCTAGGGTTGCGTGTGAGACGGTGAAATCGACGAAAC
This sequence comes from Triparma laevis f. inornata, assembly GCA_012489335.1. Lineage (NCBI taxonomy): Eukaryota > Bolidophyceae > Parmales > Triparmaceae > Triparma > Triparma laevis. Next base: position 72,067 of record BLQM01000195.1, read on the forward strand.
TGAAATTGAGGGAAGAAAATCTGAGAAAGATTAGTAACCGATTTCTAGAAACGTACGCACCACGATGTCCAAGTCTGTAGCCTCCAGTCCAAGAGTGACCACAAGACCCCAAAAACTACCATGAAACGCGGCATGGATGACGAGGAGGATGAGAATGAGGAGGGGATTCTCGAGATCCCACTGACGGAGAATTTGACGATTTCGACGACGGTTTGTGCTGCTCCTGCGACGACCGATCAGTTCATGCACACACCTGAGTTCAAGAGACACTTCATTGAGTTCGTTCACGTTCAGACTTTGATGGCTTTAAGGTTGGCGACGAAGGGTTGGAACGCTGCGGCGGATGCATTGATCGACGAGGGAGTGAGGAGCGGAGAGTTGATGGTTCACGACGGGAAGGATATAAGATATGATGAAGCTCAGACTCGAATTGAGGGGCGCAAGCTCGTAACTCGGGTGGTCTTCCTTCTGAATATTACGAAGGTCGGAGAGTACGCCTGCCAGTACGCCTCCAATCTCGTCGTTGTTGATATCCCCGAGGGCGTTGATAGCATCGGTTTTTAAGCCTTCATATACTGCCGTAACTTTTCCGACGACGTTAACATCAATTAGCGAATTTGCCTTCTTCAACTGCTCCAGTCTAGACAATGTTGCTCTCCTCTACACAAACCTTCAAGAATTAGTCGTCAAGCCTTAATGAATTGCTCAGAAATAAAATCGATGACAATCCCGGACTCGCTTCAAAAGCTTGGTAAAGATGTCTTCTGGAGATGCTTCAAACTAGTTCCCTACAGCATTAAAGTTATCGGCTATCCAATCCCCGATCCAACTTCCGAAGTCGTCGCCCATCTCCGCTCCCAACAATCTTAAAACCCCCCCAACGACGACGACGAACCATAAATGAGGTAGTGCTGGAAAATCTTTTCTATGCATTCGAGAACCCCCTGATCGCCGCTCTTCCCTAAAAAATCCAAGACGAAGCGCCCTACCGTAGTAAAAAGAATCGAACGAAAACCTGTTTCATGCAAAAAATTGACGTTTTTCTTATTACGTTGAAGTCGTAGTCGTCGTACTAGTCGTCGTTGTCGTCGTCTCGCCAGTCTTGGGCGTTATTGTCTTCTCCCCCTCCCCCCCCCCCCTTAACTTTCTTCTCATTAGGATTCTCATTCTCCTCCTCCTCCCTCTCCCTCTTCTTCC